>JAVQJW010086079.1:0-11741 GCA_036025195.1 Hypseleotris klunzingeri
GGGATAAGGCATTGTGCAATATGAACAACTAATAATGGGTAAATTTGGTAACTATGGCAATTCAACAAAACAAAAAATCTGATTACATTTTGCTAATCTGCATCGTATCACAAGAAAAAGTTTGTGCATGAATACACTGAGATAAACTGGCTTTGTGCTCTGTGAGTGCATTACAATAAAGACTAATTCTGTGCTGTGATTATTGGGCCAGAATGGCAGTTATCAGTTTAGCTCCTTCTGACCAAATCATAATGGCAGAATGAAGCGGGACAGTGGTGTGGTTAGTTTGCCAGTTGTAGGAACAGGCAGCTGAGACTAAGCGGCGGTAATGGCCAAACGAGGACAGATCTGAAGAGCCAAACAGATGGAACACAGTCACGTGCTGGCCTTGCTTCGTCACAGCTTTGTTAGACAAACACACTGCAGACAGATATTTACTAAAAGATCAGCAACAGACAAAATAAATTGTGCTGAGATGTCTGATTTATAAATTGACTAGCCATTTTACAAACTCCAACCCCCTCACGGAGTAGGTGTAATTATGTTTTAAGTCAAAGGGGTTTAAAGGTGATTTGTGAGTGGGGATTGCACATATCCAAGCAAGTCTAAAGTGGTTAGAAATGTTATGTATTTCAAATATCTATGTTGCTGGATTTTAGCATTTAAGATTTCTTTGTGTAATCCTGTATTGTTTTTGTTTCCCATACACTGAGTTGTCACGGCACAGCAAATCATTGACCCCCCCAGTGTTCATGATCTGGATTGATGGTTATACATTTTATGCCAGATGCCCTTCCTGAAGCAACTCTGCCTTGAATTTATTAATCTAGGCTTGGGACTGGACTCTAAAAACTAGGCCTCCAAGAAAATCAGCTAGTTTCAAATCTGATACATTTCTCATTTATTTCTGTTAATTTGTGAAATATGTTAGTAATCCAAATAAAAGACAAACAGATGTTGAAAACACAACATTAACCCTAAATCTATAACAACAAACATTAAGTACTGGATATTACATAAGGCACTGCGCCAACATTGTCCATTTTCCCTCCTAAAAACAAGCACTGGCTCACTGCAGACTGGCAATTACCATTATGTGTAAGCTGCAGCAGAGGACAGAGCCCCAAAATCCTTTAGGGCTGTTTGTTTTGCCGGGATAAAAATCCACTTAATAAAGCTCTAGTTGGAGATGAGAAAAGAAAGTGAAGGATGAGAAGATAGTGCAGGACTGCGAAGAGGGAACATTTATCTTTGTCCTATTTTTCACTTTAGCTCGAGCTGTATTTTCCTATAATTATTCCTCCATTTATTTACCCCATCGCACTGTCAGAAAGGAACGCCATTCTGTGTCTTTGTAAGTGCTTTGAAAAAGGTCCCGTGGTTTGTGTGTCTGACTTTAAAGTGGGGTACAAAGCAGTTTCAGACTTCTATCTAAGTCTCCATGCTCTCAATCCCTATTCTGACACTACAGTTCTATTAGCATGTGTGTATCTATTCTGTGTATGTTAAATTTATCTGTGAGGCGAGCAGGCGGGAGCTGAGCAATAAAAGAATGATGTCAATAAACCTAAACAAACAAGCAGGTGCTAGAGGTGCAGCTGATGTTTGTATGATACTTAATACAGAATGCATGGAAGAATTATACAGTATATCATTCACACTTAGACATGATAATACACATACTATTCCCATTCTAAATGTAGTCAAACAAAAAAACAAGACTAAATTATGTACATTACAATCAAACTAGAAATAACCCAGGTCTAAATCAGAATTAAACTGGGACTAAACCAGCATTTAACCACTCTTCATATAAAGTATCCTTCCATTTGCTAAAATCCTTTCATCACATCCTAAGCTGCACCCCAAACCTTTTTTTAGTTTTTTTTTGTAAATGTCTATGTTGCTACCAGCTTCCACTGCGGGAAATAAAGAGTATGACCCAGTTGTAGACACTGCGGAGTTTGAAAAAGGTAGAGGAGAAGAAATAGTGTGTAAGGGCACTGATCGCCCCCTGAGAGCTGTACTGAGCAATGATTGGCTACAAGCACGTACCATAGGAAGGAAAAGTTGAACAGACAACAGCAAAGGATTCACCTGCAGTTATGTCCTCCACACATTCTCCACTATAAATCAGACCCTATACCACCACATAGTTAAAAGAGATAACAGAAAACAAATACACATGTATATAGAGCAACACAACAAGTTTAATGTGTATTGTTTTTTTGTGTGTGTTTTTAAATATTGCAGTACACATCGAAAGCAAAATGCTCAATCTTATTAAATATTAATGCAGCCATTTAGTGAAAAAAGTTACTGCACATGTGCTAAAGTGACAGATCAAAAATGTCCATTTAAAAGTCAATATGCTCTAAGTTAACATCCTAACATGGTTTCACTCTACCTTTTCATGGACAAAGCCATGGTAGGCTCTTACCTTGAGTCTCAACTTAACAACTAATTGTTATTGAATATTTGAACCTGCATGTTGCAGTCTGTCTGGCAAAGCCGTTCCCACTGAGCAGCTTGTGGAAATACATACACTGCCAGCAGTCCTCACTGGACAGCTGTACAACAACATGGTAAGAAGAACTGAGAAAGACAAACCAATATGGACCAACATTGGAGAATAACTGAGACTTATAAAGGTACAGTGCTATTTATTTATTCATATATTACTAGTTTAATGTTATGTCTTCCACATGTATCCATCCAGTGATTGGAAATCATGCATGGTCCAGTTGTAGAAAATGAATGTCTATGATCTTAATGAGCTATCATTTCAAAGAGTTTAAATAAATAAATATTGAAGTCAATACTCATCTCTTGACCTTCCATATCTTTCTGAGTCAAGCACAAATAAAACAGGAGAACATGAGATGAAAATAGTCATTTTCTTCAACCTCTACGTTTGCTGGATCAAACTTTCAACTCCACATACAAACTGCAGAGAATGGGCACTCAAATCACTCACAGCTCAATAGGCTGCTACGTACTGGTGCTCTTCTCAATAGGTGCCGACTCACAAGAGTGAAATGAACATCAAACTCCATTTCTCCACTCTGGCCTCTGCTGCTCTCACTGCACCCGTCACCTTCCTTCACAGTCACTCCATCTGCACCACTCTGCCCTCTCTTTCAGACACTCTGCAAAGGCCTCTCTGATTATTATCCTGTTCCTGCTCTGCACTTCTCAGCTCCTGTGCAAATATATGTGCACCTTGTAAATAACTACTGACTCAGATTCCAATGTTCGTTGAAAGATGAACACAGATTCGATGATCTTTGAATTTGTCTTGTATGTTACAAATTTAGCATTAATCATTAATCATCAGGACAAACAGGGTAGATGGAAACATGGACTATGACTCATGGCTGGAGGCTCACACTGAGCCCACAGAGCAGTGGTTTTAAGTATTCGAGTAGCCCTGTGGCAGTGTGTTTGCATGCCTTTACACAGTGTTGACCTGCAGTGCACAGCTGCTTACCAGGGCAGTTGTGTGTTATTGTTGCCTACTCTGCCTCTGGCAGCTCATCAATTATAAAGAGACTTGGAAAGAAAGGAGAGGCCAAGCTCCAGCAATGACATCTATAAATACACCTGAATGACACACGTGAGATGAGCTGCTTTAGTGCCTCACACACATGAATGAATGTGAGAGCACACACTCCAAACATAACAATGTCACCTACGTTACAACTGTTTATCTGTCAATAGCTGACACTGGGAGGTTTAGTCTAGCACTAACTTAAAAATGTTTTATACACAGATGTTTGAGCATCAACAAATAACCTCTGTATCACACAATTACAATAATGTTTAAAAACTGCTTCCATGAAATGGTAGATCTCAATATTAGACATCTATTGATACTGTGAAATCACTATGCCATTGTGTATAGTATTTTGCTCAGTCAGCCTTAAAAGCTGTAGAATACAATGTGCCCCTATAGTGGGAGTTTGAATAAAGTGTTTTCTGCACGGTGCCTACCATACATTCAATCCAGCGCATGGAGGAGCCTTGCTGCCATGGCAACACTCGGCTGAACACTTTAATGTGTAGCTGCAGTCGGCGACGTGGGAGCAGCAACACAAACAGTGCCACGGCAACAAGGAGCACTGTTGAGGAATACCCTACAGTGGCACTGAGTTTGTAATATTGAATGACTGAACAATGCAGCAGTTTGGACCAGAACACTTTTGTGAATGGGTGTAACAGAGGAGACTGGAAGTGCAAGTATAGTATATTCAAAACACATACATACGTGCATACCAGAATTGTCTTTATTTCCTAAAACAAAGCATATTTCACCATTAGCTCTAAGCAGTTAATCCTCTGCTCCACTGACCACCACTCAGCTCAACACATTTTAGTAATCTGCATCTGGGGCTAACCAACCCGTCAGGCAAACATGCAGCAACATGCACAACACACGCAAAAACAAGAGCACTATCAGCCCACAAAAACATATGGGACAGGTCCCCGGCAATAAAAATCTTGAAAAACGCTGCCAGACATTTTTGCTCCCCCATTTTTAAAACTGAATCTACAGTACTGCAAATGTATTCATTATAGCATATGCTACCATTTAGCAACAGAATGTATGTATGAAACAGACATCAATAGTAAATACATTTTAAATGCCTAAATCACAAATTGTCTCAAGTTCTACTTCCTCCTGCACTTTTATGGGATGACATGCTTTGCCCATTTTTGTGCCTGTGTTGAGTTCAAGGTTAGCTGCTCATTGTATTGAGCGCCAATGCTCCCCTGATGGGATGGACAGAGGAGAGATGCATTAGCACCTCTGCAGGAGGTCCTCAATCTCATCTCTTCCATCTTCTACTGTTCAATCCCTCCCTCCTTATTTCTTCTTGAGGCTTTTTCTATCAGTCATAACTCAATGGCAGTCTCCATTTCCAACACTATTTAGACTTGATCTACATACTTGCTGTTGACTGCTGTTTAGTGAATGCATGTACAGTGTGTGAATATCACACATAAGTGTGTACCTCAGAGCTAATGTGTTGCACTGCCGATGACCATGAACCAAATCAGAGCCTGTAGGGGGTACGGGTTTCCTCTTGACCTGCTGCTGCTCAGTGACCCACACTAAACAGGTTTAAACCTCACCCTTCCCAAGCTTTTCATCTCCATCTCAGACCAACACACACACAAACTGCACGACGGACAGCCTGACACAAGCCATATGGTCCATTCACTTCCAATGGCAGGAGGTAGCCATCAAAGAGCTCTCAGAGTAAGTCCACTCAGCCATGGACAGGAGACAGAGGGTGGAAAGATGAAGGAGACGCAGAGGAAAATTATGAGCCGAGAGCAGAGACAGGTAGAGTGGATACAAAGCATGAGTGAGTAGACGTGTACCAAGTGTTGTAGGGTTTTCTACCCTACAACACTTCTGAGTGATTCAAGAACAGTACTGTATATGCAGAGGTGTGTAATATCAAGTTACATTTACTTAAGCATCAGAAGTAACTGTAACTATAAAGAACCATACTTGACTACAACTATTGCATTAACAACAGAAAATGTAATCTATTTATAGTTTACTGTTTGAAAATATACACTATTTGACAGCAGGTCATTGGTAAAGTCATTATAATAAACAAAAGGTTGATTTTTTACTAAATACAGTTGTCTTTTACTTTAGTAATATCATTTTGGAGTAACAATACTAACCGAACCAATTACAGTAAGTAAGCACAAATTTGGGCCACACTACTCTAGCTCATATAATTAGAGTTATTGATAGCCTTCACAACTCTCCAACTGTACCCCTGTGACCAAACGTGTGTTGCATTGGATCTTTGTCATTACATGAAACCCTTTCACAAGCAAATTGAATTTAACTCACTCAACTTCCTGCCAAGGTCGATATCATGATGTCATAAATGAAAGCCTCTGTAAACAAAAGCGTTTGGGTCATTCCATTAAATCCCACTATCTTTTATTGAAATACTTTTTATTTATTCCTGTCGACATGTTAGTCAGCGGAAGATAAATAATGCGTAAAATAGAGAAGGTAGTGAAATGTAGTATGACAAACCATTTGAAGAAGAGGAATTGCAGGAGTGGGGGCTGGTAGGCTCTGGACAAGTCGGGAATAGAAGTGTGTATAAATCAACATCCATTAGCCGTGGGGTTATAAAGTCACTGATGAAGGAGGTGGACTGAAGCGCAGACCTTTTATTGTCTTGTTGTTGTCTTTTATTGCCTGTGATGTCATCTAATGGTATACGGGTAATGACGTGGGCGGAGCATGGCGTACATGGGAGGAGTGGATGGGGCTATAATGGGCCTTATGTGCATGTGTGTAGGGCCATGCTGCTAACATAGGGTATTGATCACCTTTTGAGTAGATGGTGTGAGTCCGTGGCTTGAAACAGGATGGGTTTGCTGCTGATTTTTATGTCTGTGATGTTTGCATGACAATAGGGAAATCAATACTATGTGGTTTATTGAAAGAGGCTAAGCAAAAAAAGTTAAAGAAAATATATTAGAAAAAAAAATCTCTTTGTGTGCACAGAGGAAGTATGGGTTATGATCCTTGTGCTGCAACACACAATTTCTGTGTGTAGACTGCATGTCCTCCCTGTGTTACTGAAGGTACTAGGGCTTTAGAAAATAAACTAAAAAAAGATGACTGAAAACTACTTATTTGCTATAAAACACTTCTTGAAGTCACATTCCTGGATACTGACATTCTAAAGCTAAACACCACACTGCTCTTTTCTCTCATCTTAAAAGGTGCACCACACAGCCACCAAACATCACAGAAATGGTTTCAGTTATGATTGCCCTTTTTCAGTGTGACATCAATGTGTGTGAAACAATATGTGCACATGACATAGGGGCTACCACCTAGCAGCACTACATCAACCCATTAGCTTTCTTAAGGGCAGGTAGACAGTGAAGAGCAGAGCTATGAGGGATGTCTAAAGCCCGGCTTAAACCCTGTGTTCTCTGACCCTATCTTGTGTAGCTGAGGCTGTGCTAAAGAAGATAATGTGGTGCAACTGTGCAATGTGAAAATAATATGATGCTATCTAATCCTCCCCAGGAAATCAAAACCTAAAATATGTGTCAGGAGTAGTTATTTACTATGACAGTGACATAAATTACTCAATAAATCATGTATTACATTCTATTTTCATCTTTCAAACTGCCTCAAGAAATAGATAGAAACTCCATCTAATCAATTCTGCAAGATGCTGATATGTGCTGTCTAGCAACTTCTGCAACATGCTGATGTCTGCTACAATCTGCCCCTGGGGCTCTGGATTTTACAAGTCCAAAGTAAAGTGAAAGTACATCAGATACTCTTGATGCTGGCTATGTACAAATGTATGTGTGATATATAGTGCACCAAATGAGAAGGGTGTTGGGAGATATGAGATTGGTTTGGCTGGAGGACTAAAACCCCCTTAGGGCCTCTCCTCATCCCACTTTCACAAAAAACACGCTCAAATTCTCTACACAGTCAACTGCATACTTCCTCCTTGCCCACTTTCATGCAACACACACCTCTTCCTCACACAAATACCACTAACTCAGCTGCTTCAGCTGAAAGTCAATCTGCCCCACTACCACTGTCTTTCTGCAGTCCAGCAGTCCCAAATTCCCAGGCCTTACTCTTTTGTAATCCCAGTCTCTGCACTGCATCACTTCAACCATCTGCCGCTGCTCCATTCATTATTACTGTCCAGTTCTCAAACCTACCTTCTTGATTCGTCCACTTTTGGTGCCCACAAAGACCAGTGAGTGGTTTTTGTAGACATATGCTATAACAGAGGTCATTTTGTCCGTAGCATCAGAGAACAGAGGCTTGCCGCGCACCATCTCTGACACGCCCAGAGGTGCATTCATATCGAGTCCACAGAAGTCGTCATCAATGGTCAGGAGCTGCAGGGAAAAAACAAAGAAAAAGGTCATAAAGTTATTCTATCATAAGTAATTACAGATGAACTTGTTGTAGTATAGCTTGGGGACTTGTAGGAATTTGTATGCATCTCTGCCTCTCCTGGTTCACATCCAAGAACTAGCAAATATGGAAAAAAGAGAACGATGAAGATGAGAGAAGACTGCAGTCAGCTCCAGCTCAGTAATAGTGCCAGAGGCTGCTCTGTCAGGCACAATTCCCCACCGTCCACCACGCAAAACAGCTACTGCGGAAAACGCCAGTGCAGCAATATATTCAAAGTGAAATGATTCAACGTGAACTGAGTGAAATAAGACAGGAATGCAGCTCTGTCATACCGCTCTGAGGCAAGTTACTGTGATGCGTAAAATTTAGGCCACAACACTTTCTGAATATCCTTATAGACTCCTGTGACCTGCTCTTCTTGAGAACTTTTTTACAGTATGAAATTACATGTTGCTGATTCCAGCAACTATGGGCCTGAGGCGACTTATGGAGAATAGCCAGTTTGTTGCTGACAATCATTTACTATGACATCTATTCATTGAGGGAATGTCTTTTTTTTTGATGAATAAAACACAAAGCCTCTTAAGTAAAAGTATTTCAAGTACTGTATGTGAAATAATCATAAAGCATGAATTCACTTTTTTAAGAACCGTGTATACTTGATTATATTGGGGTAATTATGGTGACCGCATTGACGCTGTAAAAATATGTCAAGTAACAAGCTATTGCTTTCTGCCTGTGTATGCATGCGCTGATCCCGCTGGGCGTTTTCACTGTGGGCAAAATGATTTATAGGTTTTGATAAAGTATAATGGTTCTGGGGATTGGTCATTATGCTGTGTCTATGGATGGTTTTGAAACACTGACTTCAAAACAGAGCCAGCCTTTGCTTGATTAATAGCTTGGCATCGTAAATGGTAACTTTGAGAACAAAAGCCAGAATAAATAAATGTTTCTGCCTATTCAGAAAAATCACACAGAAAGTAACCAAAACATGGATAAAATACTAAGTTTTAATATTTGTGGAGGGCAGATGAGGCTATATTTTTTTATCAGTTCTGTTTAAGGTGCTAGATGTGCTATACATATCTCACAAGCAATTGAAGACACCATGCTGGTCAGAGATCTCGCACTAAGTAAGCCACACAGGAAATATGGGTTGTGCTTTCATTAGACAAATAGAACATGGCTGGTCTGGGCCATATACCGCTCTAGGCTACACCATTATGTGAAAGGCTTGTGTGAAGTGGTGTGAGTGATCAATACAGATGACCTGAATATGGGTCAAGATCGTGTCAACTTATTATGAGGATCAAATGAAGACAATGAACTAAAGAAGATAAAGAAGAGACAGTGGTATAGAACTTACTGTTGTGATTTTTTGAGATACTTAAATGTTATGTTTACTATATTGTTATTTTTTATTCAGAAAAGGCAGAATCATATTTAAATGCACTTTAGAAACTGCTGTTATCTAATTCTACATGACATCCAATTTTTCCTAATTCCTCCAGATTTTTCCTACTACAATCCAGATGTGGCTTAGTAGCACAGAGCTGCAGAGTGTAGTAACAGTGTATAAAAATGACGGGTTGTCCCTAATGACCAGGCGTCAGAGGAGCGAGTAGTGAATTTGGATGGAGGCCAAGCAGTAAGGCAGAATCAGGTCACTCTCAGCCGTATCCATCTCTGTGCTCCTGTCCCAGTGCCAGGAGCAGCACAAAGGGGGCTCTCTTCTGGACTGTGCGGAGGGATCAGCCGATACGAGTGAAGGAGAAGGGCGCACCAAACACAGGACCACAAACGACTCAATGAGATTAGTGAGGACTGAAAGAGATCCACTCTTCAACGCTCTCTGATGTATCCCCTAATCTGGGCTTGTTCTCTTGTAAAGGTCCAGTTCATTGGCCAATAGCCACAAGTTCACAAACTTAATGACACACATTAAAATGCTGAAACAATTCATTTCAATACTTTATTAGATCTACAGATTCCAACTTTTAGTATTTTCCCAGCAACTATGGGCTTTAGGTGGGGTTCATTAGCAGGGCACAGACTGACAACCACACCCCAACCTTCGCTTTAACATCATAGAACAATTCTAGAGTCACAAATTCACTTAACATATGCATGTATTTTGATGATGAGGGGAAGCACCGAGAGAGAAAGCCCATTTTACCACAAGGAGGACCGTCTCAAACCCTAAATCGTAAAGTGCCACTGTCATCATGCACTCCTGGTATTTTCTAATATTTTCTATTTTAGTTTTAGTTGCATAGTTAGCATATTTCACGTTCTCTAGGAAATGTCAATGAAAGATTTTAGTACCTTGTTTTAGTAGCTTTTTATGATTACAAATAACTATTTCCCTTTAAAGAAAATTGCAGTAGTAAAGTGCTGCCTTTATATAATTAGCCACTTAGGCTTTCGGTAGTTTTTCCCTGGCCCTACTGTGCTAAATGACTGACCTGCCAACATGATTGGCAGCACTTGAGAATTATGGCATGACTAAGTGGGTTTTCAGTGTTCACTGTAAGATATAATGTCAACATTCAATTTAACTATAATAAAACACTGACTCTATGACTGCTGGAACCACATTGAGTTGCTTTCAAAGTACACTAAGTACTAAAATAGCTTTTATAATAAAAATGTTAAAATATCAAAACACACAGGCAAGTGTGCCCAAAAGCTGTTCATTATGTTTCAAACTTTTACTTGGGTTTCTCGTGGTTCAAAAAGACATGATAATGTTGTGCCTCTATTGGGCTTATCTTTTGAATGATCAAGGACATCTGAGGACTTTCTTACATGCTATGTACAATGGAAATTTCCTCTTCATTGGATATGCACAAAAAATCAGGAAATGTTATTTATTATTGAAAGACCAACACTATTATATACTGCTAGAGAATTTATTTTTATGTAAACAAATTTGTTTGGTATGCAAGAGTTTGTATAAATAGCTAGCGCTGAGCAACATTTGGTTTTAGTCTTCAGGTTTAAGGCCAAAGGAGTACTCTGGCTTGTGCAAGAGATCCTCCTTGTTTGGATCCATAGAAGACATAGAAAGATACTTTTTCTGTAGTAGAGATTATATAGTTCATTTCAACATTACTACAGCACAGCAGTGTTAGAAGACATAATGATTTTATATCTGAAGGCATTAACAGTTAACCAATTTGATGAGACACAGCATATAGTCTGCATTTAGACTGAGACCTGCCCACAGAGTCTGGTGGAGGAAGTCGAAGTCACTTGTTTAATCACAGAATAATGATATTGTGATGGATTCTGACCTTTACCGAGTGGTATTATGTATGGAGATTTAATTAGAGAGCCAGTCAGCGAGTGGCATGGCGGATATGTGGATGGAGTGGGGTGAAGAGTGCCCCATGTGGGAGGGGTTGAGACTGGATGTTTCTTAATGAATCCACGAGCCTCTCCTCTCTTTCCTGAGGATGTGGCCTAGACTGACTCATCAGCAGCAGCGGAGCCCAGTGATTAAACTCGGCAATCAAGAGAAGGGATGGAGACGGGTACAGAGGTTGATCAAAGACATTAAGGATAAGAAACGTAAAGATGTTATTAGCGATGGGATGAAAACTGAAGATTTTCATATTTGACTATTTGAATTTTAGTAGGGTATTTGTTCAAAGGCAGAGCTTGAGTTTTACACTAGCCAGCCAGCCAAATGTGGGTAGATTCGAATTTTGGTTATTAAGTTCCCACTTTTACAATTTTTATAATTTAGGCCTGACAGTTGCTAACTGATTCATGACCTATAGTAAGC
>JAVQJW010086081.1:0-15934 GCA_036025195.1 Hypseleotris klunzingeri
TGCGTAAGATCCAAACAAACCAAAGTACTATTCATTTATAAAGCAACCCTTAAGAGAATAACCTCTTTCGTCATAATCTTCCGACCGTTGTCTTTTCTTAAGAAATGCTACACATCATAAAAGTCCCAAACTATGTACTGGTTTCTTTTGCATTGTGTCCATGATGTTTTGTTCAATGACTTCACCACAATCTAGTCTTAACTTGCTCCAAGATTCTTTGAGGAACTCCTGCTTTCTAAGAATCTAGGGACAAGTATGAGTAAAAGGAAACTGGTCCCAGACATGGATGTAGTGCTATGCCTGATGCAGAACAATGCATGCATGTACAGCCTCGTTTCACTGGGCATTCACTTCCCTGCACAATCACTTTATTGCCAGGAAGCAAGCCATACTCACAATATACTCGTACGCACTTCTGGTATCAGCACCGAATTATAAATTTGCAGATAAAAATCCTTTAATGGTGCTTTTACACACTTCCTTCCAAGTATTTCCAACTAAAACCCACATCATTGTAACTTTAATGTGCCCCAAATGATTTTCAGTGATTTTGACTTACTCTAAGCTCAGACAGATATAAGGAGACAGGATTGTAGTCAACAACAGGCATGGCTCCTCCGGACTGGCCCACGCTCCCCACTGTGGTGCCCCGAGTAAAGGTGACACTGGGAGGGTCCACGGCCTGGCTCAGGAGTGGGACCTGCTTTGGGTTTAGGTGAATCAACACATCATAGGCATCCAGAGGGGGCCGCATGACCACCTGTAAAAGGCACAATAAAAATACATTTATATTACAAAAAAATTAAAATATGCAAGTAAAAAGAGAGAACGATAGGAAAAAATATAATTTTACTGACCCTCACATCTTGTATTTCGCCACTGTTCATTAGCTGTCGTTCAAGTACTTTCAGGCTCTCTGCTGCCACCATTATGACACGCTGAAGGATCTATTATCAGGACAAGAACAAGAAAAGCTATCAAAACAATCTAGAAATTATTTATACTTTTTTTAAATGCATAAAAATAATTGTCGGGTCCTGTTCTGTTACGTAAAGAGGGTACTTATTTTATATCATATTTATTATTTTTTCTAAGTCCCAGTCCTAGACCAGAGCACTATTCATTTTATTCTTGGCACTGATTTGTGTTGGCCAATAGCGCTTGAGTTTCCCGAAAATTATACTTGACAGGCTGATTAGCAGTAACACTCTTGCACGGATCTGGCAGCTGGCCGTTTCAGTGATACAGCACTAGTAAAGACAGCAATGGAGTTAATCACCTGCTTTTTCAGAGTTTTTCAGTTGCATAGGGTAAGACAGTTTTCATTATACACCGAATTTTAGCAGAAAATGTTGTCTCAGAGTACAACCATGCATCAATTTAGCATTGGCATGGTAATATAACTTTTCATTTTTGTTTAGTTATAATGTTATGTAATAATGTTATGTTACTGCGTCCTTCTCACAACAACCGTATCTACCGCTCCTGCTCATAGTCTGGGCACGTTAGAAAGATCACATGTAGATTGTCCTCTAAATACCTTCTTTTTCCACTCTTTTAAGATAATATTATATGTTGTGTATTTTGTCATTTTGTATAATGCAAGTAATTTCAAGTGAATTCTAAAAAAGCTGCATCTAATGGGTGTAGTGTGCATGTTCTCTTCCTATTACCGCGTGTTGTCTAAGGTTACTCCGGCTTCCTCCCATTACCGAAAGACATGCGTCAGGAGAATTATTCAATCTAAATTGTCAATAGTGAATGAATAAGAAGTGAGTGATTATCAGTCTGTGTATGTCTATGTGTGAGCCTTGCAACTAACTGGCTATTTCCCAGGGTGTAGACCGACAGATGCTGGGATAGGCAGTCACCCATACAGGTATTCCTAACAGGAAATGTGGAAGAAGATGAATGAATGAATACATGCCAAAGAAAATGAATGTATCCCAATAATGCTGTTACATCATTTTTGTTCTGCATGTTTCTCTCATGGTGTGCTATGTGGAGTTTGTATGTTCTCCCTGTGTGCAGAGCTATTTTCTAACCAATTCCCTACAGTTCCTAGAAGCATCTAATCTTAATACACTTTCCTACCTGTTAAGACAGCTAAAATAGTAGTCCTCCAAAACACTTAAAGTTGACTCCTGATGATGTCACAGTCCCTGCCTTCTACCACTGATATAAATGGGGGTCCTTCTAAAGAGAGCAGTATTAGTCTCTTATTGGACTGAGGTGAACACAGGAAGCGTATATGGGTCAGCTAAAGAACATGGGAGGATGGAGTTTCTACAGTCTTTGTACATTATTGTGTGCTGCTGGAGTTGTGTGCAGCTACGGCGCTCAAACTGAGGAATACAAGTCCCAATATTCAACTTATTTTGCACTGACAGAAAAGAGCAATGAAAAACAACTGGTGAGCAAAAAACTAACTGACAGCTAAATAGTGATATATTCTTTGTTTTGAGTGTGTTTATTTTATGATTGTTATTTTATGAAAAGCATTCCTCTGTTTGCAGATCAATGACTTACATGACGTGTTGGAACGGCTTCAAAATAATAAATTTCCAGCTCTTAGAAAAAAACAAGGTTTTCTGCCAATGGTAAGTAATGACTCACTCCATATGATATTGAGGGTAAATTAATTCTAGTTAGACTAGTTTTTAATTTTAGTTTCTTTATTATTAACGTGGAAGCTTGATCTAATTCTTAGTCATTTCTTGCCTAGTGTGAGCCAGGTGACCAGTGTGCATTGCGAAAAGGCTCTAGAATTGGAAAACTGTGCGACTGCTCCCTACCGCGTACATGCAACTCTTTTCTACATCGATGTTTATAATTCTCACTGTATGTATTTGAGCACTCTCTCTATGTATTCTTGATATTTATAAACTGTTGTAAATATATTATTCTTGTATATAACACCTGTAATATTTTTTAAACCATCAATATGTAACTTTTTTCTACCTCTCCATCGTCATCTAGTGAACATTGCATATTGCCAGACATCGTACTTATGGCAAATCTATGGACTAAAAACGTATGTAGTGTGATTTTTGTGGTCAGTCTCCAGTAATGTTTTAGATTTTTAATACACTGTTTGATATGTGCTGTATGCATCCGTTTGTTACATTATATATGTCAGATGATTCTAGTTTCACATTAAACCCTTTCTCCAGTGTTATGACTTTATTTTAGCAGCGGGCTGCACTCTGGATGAGCAAAAGTTTTTTTTTTTGGCTATCTTTGTTTTTATAAAATCCTCTAAATGAAGATTAAATGCTAGATTGTGTTTCTTTAATGTTTTATATTTAAAGTTAAAAGTCTAAGTCTGAAATGTGTCTGCATTACAACTGACCTGTACACTAGGTGCCCGCTTGGTCCACAACGACATTTTCTTGTCTTTAGGCGTAGCTATAAACATGATGGGCACAGACTCTCTGGAGGCCATGAAATCATTCTTGATCTCTGTATAGTCAGCCACTACACGTGAGAAGGAAGCAAGAAGACGGTGAAACAAATACAATAGAATAGAATGGGGTCAGTATACATTATTTGTTTTTGTTAGAGCTAAGAATATAAGATCTGTGATTGTTCTTGCCTGTGAGCTGGTTGTTGAGGTTTACAATCAGCGGGTTGTTCCTCCAGTCAAAGTGGGCGAGCAAGTGAAGGAAGCGAAGGAAGCCCACCTGAGGAGAACTGACGGAGACAGAGTTTTATTCACATGACCTACTGAATGAACAAAGACATGTACTCAATGTAGACAAAAAACATGTGTACACGTGACATTGGTGCGCAGACATCTACAGATTACAGTAGGGCTGCACAATATGTTACAAATGTATTGGTATCGCTGTCAACTATATCTGATTTAGGTTTAAGTCTGTCCTCAGTTTGGTCTGGGTTGGGTGCCGATTTAGTCTGGGTTTGATCCTGGCTTAGTATTTTTTAGCCTTCAGGTTTCCATTTATACATACATAGTTTGAGCCTTCTATTTATGCTTAAAATTGTATTATATTTAGCTGAAGCTACTAAGACAAAAAACAAACCCACATATCACCAGCCATATTATCAAGGCAAAACGTAAACTCTTTTATCACATGTGGCATTATTTTACAGCATTGTGTATTATAATATTCTGCAGCCCTAAACAACTGAGAGCTATTACCCAGGAGGAGTGAAAGGAGCTGGCTGTAGAAAGAGAGATGCCACCAGTAAATCTGCTGCATCGTCTGTGATTTCAGAACTGAAGAGCTGAGCCCCCAACCACCGTTTAGCCGAGCGACACACTGCTCCGAAACACGTGTGCTGCTGCTGAAGCCTATGAAAAAACAAGCTTGGATCAAATAAAGCCAATATACAATAATATATATTTTTATTTTCTTTATAATATATAAAGAAAATAAAAATGTTTACCCGTGCATTGTACTTGTGAGTAGAGGCCTGTGTATAGTGGCCATTTCCAAAGCTTGGGCTTCCTCAGAATCTCGTACGACCAACAGCCCGTCTGAACTGACACTTTCCCTCAATACCTGGGGCTCGCGGTGGTAAGCTACCTGGATGCGAAACACTAGTCCATCCTAGAAATCAGCAAAGGGTGAAAACATTAATAAAACTATCCACTGACTACTACAGTGTAAAAAAAACAAACTATTCTCAGATACCTTCCACACATCCAAGTGAGCAGGACATGGTCTACAGGTCAAATTGTGGTGCTGTTTTAGCAACTCTCCAAGCCGAATGTGGAAGGCTGCTCTGATGTGACGAATAGCAAGGCGGTGGTGGGGCCATTTCCCACTTCCCTCCATGTGGCAAATCACTGCAAGAATATAGTATAAAAGTCTGTATTAGTATTATTCTATATATATTTTTTTCTGTAAGTAATTTGAAATTTGAGTTACTACTACTGTGTGTGGAAAGAATCCAAGCCCGAAACTCAATAGACCTTTATTTACTGATACTGAAACCACCTAGTGTGTAGTTGGTCAAGACCTGACATGTTACTGTACTTTTAATAGGTGTAATGAAGGTGGGGCAGGGTTTGCCGTCTTTGGGTAGGAGTGATCGGGAAATCTTCTCCTTGTCAAAGAATGAATAGTCCAATTTTGTGGGTTGAGGTGGAAAAACCTGCAAAATAATAAAACACAATTTTTTTTATTCTTTACGATGCATAAGTATGGGGTACTTTAGGGTTAAAAAATAATGTACCTGTGTATATCTGAGTGCAGGATGGGCTCCTTGCACTGATGTTATGGCCAAAGGAAGACCCTCTAATCGCCATAACTTTCTACTCAAATCATCATAGGACTGCACCACCAATAAACTTTCTTCCTCACCAGTACTGGACATCTGTGATAAATTGTCCATGTAAAAATCCAACTTACAAAAAAAAAAAGCTTCTTATGTGATAATAAAGGATGTTAACACCACCTAGTGGTGGACATTTTACTATCCTGGAATATTTTTCAAAAATACATACAACTTTGGATAAGAAATATTTTATAGTTACCAACACGTTTAATACTTATTTACATTGTGGAAATATGTTTGCTAATCATTAATCCATAATCACGTGAGAAAATTTACCTCGCGGCCCATTTTGATGACATCATCAACCATCGCCCCAACATATCGAACAGCAGATTGTGGGATATCCGCGTGCCTGTTACATAAATAGACGACCAATTAATGAAAGAGTAATAAATATAGTATCTCCGCAATCAATGTTTTGATCGGGTTTAAACTCTGCACGCGTTTTAACTGATTCGGACCAATTCACGGACGTAAGCGCCCTTTTCCTAACCAATCAATATGATGATGAGACGCGCAGGAAGGAAGAGGAGCAGCTTTGTTTGGGAATACTTCAAACAAGTGGGTAACTATGTCCAATGCACACTATGTAACGCCACACTAAAGTACTGTGGCGGGGCAACGAGCACTATGATGAGCCACATGAGCAAGCATAAAGTGTTCACCAAACCCATAGTAAACAACGATGAACCGGAAGAGGAGGATGAGGATGAAGAAAAACCAGTCATCTGTCAAATTGAATCCGTGGATGAAGAGAGCAGCTCCAGTCAGATAATGACCCCTCCTCTATTGTTGTCCCCCAGCTCCTCCACAGAGTATTTCCCCGAAAACAGCGACAGAAAGCGTTTTAAACGGAGCTCTGTTTGGGACGTATTTATCAGACAAGGCGACGAGGCGCACTGCACTTTGTGCGACACCAAACTTAAATACAGGAGCAGTACAACCAGCATGATGTACCATATTAAAAACAAGCACACAGAGGCAATACCCCCTCATACAGAGGCCAATGAGCTCATCTGTAAGATGATAGAGAAGGACCTGCTTCCAGTGAGCATGGTTGATGGTGAAGGCTTTCGTGAGCTTCTTTCATTTACTGTTCAGAATTATAAACTGCCTTCTGCTTTTGAGATCATGCGCCTTATTGAGGGGCATTTCCACGAGAAAGTAGAGGAACTCCAGGTACAACTGACTAAAGTGGACAAAGTGGCGTTAACTGTCGATTTTTGGACAGCCCTCCCATCTCAGACTTATGTCACAGTATCTTGTTCATTCATAACTGAGGACTGGCAGGGAAAGTGGGTGGTACTCCAGACAGAGAAGCTCCCATCTGACAGAGCCATTACTGCAGAGTGTGTCTCCAAGAGGCTGCTTAAGACTGTGGAGTCATGGGGTCTCACTGAAAAGGTTACAGTGTGTGTTCAGAACAGACTGGACATTTTACCAACACGTGACTGTGCTAAGATCACCTGGGAGTATGCTGCCTGTTTTGCCAGTACACTGCAATTAGCAGTAAATGACGGGCTTACTGAAGATATACTTCGTGTCATAACAGCTGCTGGTAAACTTGTTAGGCACTTCAACAGTAACCCACTGGCAAATGAAGCTTTGCAGCAAAAACAGTCCCAGATGTGCTTGCAACAGCTTAACCTCATCCAGTCGAACAAAACTAGATGGGAGACAATCTGCGACATGCTTGAAAGTCTGCTTGAGCAGAGATGGGCCATTAAGGCTGTGCTCTCAGACCGCACTGTGTTCAAAAGACAGGAAGCCCAGGCTTTGGAGATTGAAGATGATTACTGGCAAATTATTGAAAACTTCACTCCTACTTTGGCAACACTAAAGTGGGCAACGACTGCTGTATCAGCAGAGACAGACGTGTCTATTTCAAACATCTATCCAATTGCCATGAGCCTCATACAGGTACACCTTCTGCCAAAAGAGAATGATTTTGAACAAGTGGCTGCATTTAAGCTAAAAGTTCAGACTTCAATGAGGAAACGTATGGAGGTAGGCATTCATGTAAACCAACAACAACTGCTTTGCCTCTGATTATTTATCCACACATATAATTCATCTTTCCTTTTGTTTACAGGTTGACTCGACTAATCTCGCTTCAAAACCCGCCTTGATTTCTTCTATGCTAGACCCTCGCCACAAACACCTCAGCTTCTTGCCTCCGTCGGGGAGACTGGCTGCGAAAGTCAAGCTGCATGAACTGGTGTCAAAATTAGATGTGAAAAGTAAAAAGGTGAGCCCCAAAGAAGAAGAGCAGCAGGCTTTAGTTACACCTGACATCAACCAAGGAACCTCACAAAATGAAATGAAAAGTGACCGAAAAAACACTATGATGTTGCTGCTTGGAGACAACTACAGTTCCCCCGATGCTACTGACTCAGAAGCTCAAGTAGAT
This sequence comes from Hypseleotris klunzingeri, assembly GCA_036025195.1. Classification (NCBI taxonomy): domain Eukaryota; kingdom Metazoa; phylum Chordata; class Actinopteri; order Gobiiformes; family Eleotridae; genus Hypseleotris; species Hypseleotris klunzingeri. The sequence goes on from JAVQJW010086081.1 coordinate 7,715, forward strand.
TACTATTTGAGAGATATTGCTCCCTCTTTAGACATCAACCCTCTGGACTGGTGGAAAATCAATGCGTCACGTTTTCCCAAGTTGGCTTCTCTGGCACGTCACTACCTTTGTGTGCCTGGAGTATCTCTGCCTTTGTCATCTGAAAGTGGACAAAGATTTGCAACAATGCGAACAAGGCTGGACCCTGAGCATGTTAATATGTTGATCTTTTTAAACAGAAATAAGTAATCAACTAAACCAGTGATTATCAAACATTTCATACCAAGTATCTCCGCAAGTACAATTTTATTGCTCTAATGACACAACCAAGTCTAATGCAGCGTCCAACAGTATTTAAATAATATTAACACATCCAAACAAGGACTAAACCATGTATTAAACAAAATAATATCCGTAACCTTTAACCTCCTCACGCAATAAACAGTGATTAGATGCAACTTGAGAATTGTACTTTTTTAGATTGTGCCAGTGAAAGAATATGTTAAATTATACTCTAAACACCCTGTGTATAAAGAGTTCTTCAATAAGACATATAGTACTAATATGTTAGAAAATGAATGACAAAGATTAAATACATACAGCTGTAAGAGGTGTGTGATGATCTGTTTGGGAACCAATCTTTTCTGGTACATGCTCTCTCCATCCCACACCACGGCTTCCGTTATGGCACCATCCTGGAAGCGTCTCAGCTCAGAGCGGGAGCCCCAGATCTGGCGAAACTCAGCAGCCTAAAAGACCAAGGATCAGTTTTTATGCTGCTGTACAATAAGGACACATTTTACCAACATAAGAATGATAACACTAACCTTCGGGCTGTCTGCAGATGGACCTCTTTCCAGAACAGAGGATGCCAGTTCTGGCCTCAGCAGCAGGCCAAATGACAGAGGTGGCTGGTCTTTATACTTTGGTGCTTCATTGTGTATGGACCACTGTGATAACACAAAGTTAGATGTTTTAGTACGTGTATAAGAATTACCTCTTTCCCTTGCCGTTACATTTTTATTCAACCATATTCTAACATTCACTAACACACTACATTCATTTTTTGCCCACTTCAGGGTTCTTTTTGTTTATTTGTTTATATTTTTTGTATTCAACATGGTACTCATAGAATCCCCAGATCAAAAAAAAAATATACAACTCACCACTACATAGTTATTTTGCCTACCTCGGTGTCAGGAGCCCGGGAGTGAGTCAGTAGGACTATTCTCTGACCCAGCCCTCGCTCAAGTAGTGATACAATAGAAGGAAGTGAAGCATGGACGTAGTTTCCACTGTAGTCCATTAACTCATTTAGGAGGTTCAGCTTTTTACAACTTGACTGAAGCTTTGCCAGCTCACATAATCTATAAAAAGAAATAAGTGTTGGTCTTCATACTGTAAAACGTTGTATTTATATTAACTTTGTTATATGCTGTAGTTTTTAAGCCTGGAATACTAACCCTGCCTACTTTTTTCCCTCCAAAAGTGCAGGGTCTAGTCCCTTGCTCATATTAAATCATTTCTTGTTGGCCGTTTACGATCCACAGCAGAGTACATTTTGTTGGCTGTGTCATAAACAAACTTTGCTAACGTGACTTTCTTGTTAAAAAACAGGCTGTGTGAATGCATGTGTTGCTTTTTAGCATCATGTCTAGTGTTTCTGATACGTTTACTATATATAAACTGTCCGTGAAATTGAATGTAATCAACGAGAGACCAGACTACATCTTTGGTTAGAATAGGAAAACAGTTAGTTGTGGCTGGCCAGGCTAGTAGCTTTATATACTGATTAACACTATACAATATGTGAATAAAAACTTACTGAAAGACATGATCACTTGTCCTTATCATTGGTTTTGGTGTCATTAGGAGGCTCTGAAATCCATCTACTGTAGCATTATCCCAAAACTGCATTGAAACTGAAGCCTCGTGCTGCAACTGTAAAATAAAAACAAAGTAATAAATATTCAAATGATTTAGATGTATCCAGGAAACATTTTTTATTTGTTATACCTGTTTGTAGGTACAAGCTGTCATCTCGGCGCACAAATTAAGATGCCCTGATGGATCAACAAAGACAACCTGAAATGCACTGTGAAACTCTGCAAGTGATGGCTGTAGGGAAAAAAACAACATCAACTGAATAAATGTCATTGTTATTTACATTTATTTCATATTTATAATCAGCACTTACAGCTGTGGAATCAGGATCTCTTGCAAGGCTAATTCCATTTATTGACAGGTCTGTTGATGCTGTAGGTAATAAAAAGGTAGAAAAAAAACATTATACAACAAATACTAAACATCTGTAAACATTGGCATAATACATAGTCTTTGAAGAATACTATACCGAGAAAGTTCAAGGTGTTTCGAAGCAACTGATAAGCTGCCATGCTGTTACTGATTCTGTGAGCAGTCAGCAAATAGGCCAAAAGCATTGATGCCAGGAATCCACTAAAACATCCAGGACCCTTTGAGACGAATTATGAGCAATTTAGAAAATATTATATTTTACAGTAAAAACACAAATAAATGTATACAGTAAGACAATAAGTTGTCCCAAATTAAGAAATTCTTAAGGTCTGAGTAGATTTGAATCCACGGTCTTTAATAGTTGTGGTAGTCTACATGCTTCTACAATACAGAGAACAACCAACATAATACACTGCCTGGACAAAATAAAAATTACCAACTGGATTTATCTAAGCAAATAGGTAAAAGCCACTTATAGTTGATCAGGTCATTATCTGCCCAATGAATGATGTCAGCTGACTACACGTAAGTAAGTTTAGACAGAAATAAATCGTGACATTTCAGAAGCTTATCAATACAAGGTCACAGCGAATGTGTGCTGTAATAACAGCTAAAGGCGGTCCAAAAGATTTTATTTTTTATTTTGGTGGCAACTTTTTTTTTGGCCGGGCAGTTTATAATATCTTGTCAAGTACCTGGTCAAGTTCTCTCTGTCGTAGCCACACTTTAAGTAATGCCACAGCGTCTGCAAAAGCTGGGCACTGAGATTGAATGGCAGACAGAAACTGAAGGTGAGCCCTGAAGAGTAGATCCCCAAGAAGTGTGCTGTTGTAATGTGGGGTTGGAGGCTCACTTCTTTCTGCAGTAAAATAAAAATAAATACAAATAAAAATATGACATAGAAAATGGCACAAACACTCAACACAATGGTTTTTTTTCATACCAGGTATAGAGAGCCCAGTGTACCACTCTGTTCTTATGTTATTTCTCTGAGGATGGAAACGACTTGGTTTAAAGAATCCAGGAGGTGGACAGGCATGAATTCGCACACTGAAGCTAGAGGAGTCTTTGCCTGTAGAACAAAAATAATACAATTGTTCATGTTAAGTCAAATTTATTTATATAGCACATTATAACAAAACCTAGGTTGACTAAACTGCTGTACAACAATGCAAAATAAATACATTAAAATACAATAAAACAGCAGAATAAAAGTTAAAATGCCTCTAATGTTTTGTCTGAAATACATTAATCTAATCCAATACAAAAAAGAATGCATTAACATTGAATTGCATTGTGTTTAAAAGGCATAAAGGTTTAAGATCAAACCTGGCGGGCTCAGCTGTAAAACAGGACGAAGGCGGTTTCCATGGAGACAGGAGTAATGTAGCATCCCAATTTCAGAAGATGATTTGAGGTGCTGAGCCAGACCTGCCACATACAGAGCCCTTTTTCTGGGATACCTTTGATTCAGACCATCTTTTTCTTGGAGGACATCCTAAAATAAAACATTTTCTTTGTTACTCTTTCATAATTTCAGAGAATAATTTTGTGTTAATGCATTATGTAGTTGCTGTGTTACTGTAAAACACAAGGCTTACAGCTGGGATTGTAACAGCAAGGTCAACCATGACATGTGGTTTTGTGCAGGTCCCAAGCGGATAGCTGCCAATTAAATCAACCGAAGCTGGAGGTTCCATGTGAAACTTGCCCTTGGTTGTTTGAGGAATGAAAAGGAAGGGAACCTTAATAGTTTCAGTCAACCACAACAGGTCACCAACCTAAAAGAGACAAGAAAATAAATGCAAATATACTGTACAACACTTGTATAAATTACTAAAAAACACATTTACATCAACATACATTAACTTTCTCAGTTTTTGGCACAGTTTGAAGAAGCCTGGTGATCGTCTGTATGAATAAATCGATTTGTTGTTTTCTTCTTTCACTTAAGAAGACTTCCTTTAACAACTCCTCCATCTGGCAATATAAATTATGGACAAACATTTACACTTAGATAACAATAGGTGACTTACAGTTTCTCTGGGTTTGTTGCTGTATCTTATTACCTGCATTTTCAGCAAACTACAATGGAACAGGCTCTCGGCTTCTTTGAGCTGATTGAGTTCCTCTGCAGTAGGAGGTCTATATAGGTCACTTCTGGACATCTTCACAGGATGATACTTCAGCTTCTCATCCTCAGGTGCACTTCTTTTGGCCTTTGTCGGAGCATTGTCTTCTTCCTCATCGTTGAATGAGTCTGGTGGAATTGACTAAAGAAAAATGCCATGAATCAGTAAGCTGCGTTTACAGTCACTGTTTCTGCACCCATGACTGTACGCAGATGTGTTTTTCCTAGTGTGTTTATACTAATGGGCCATTATCTAATCAGAAAGTACAGAAGTCTTGCAATAATGCACTTGGTTACACAAGCTACATATAGAATAAACAAAATAAACAGAAACAAATGTAGGCCTACCCGGCGATCACTTTGCATACACAACATGCACTCATGTCTTTAAAGAGACTTTGCGGTATAGCCTATGATACGCTGTCAAATGATTCAGCATAAGTACAAACTTACCTCGGTTGTGTCTGCGTCTATTTGTTTCTTCTTCATGTTGAGACAGTAATATTAATACAGATTATTCCAGTGTACAGGACGTTGTCATTTGTACAAGTTTCATGTGTGGAGCTCGCACACGCGGAAAAGGGTCATGCAATCCTGCTACCAGCCAAACTCATCTCTGATTGGTTTGGGAGCCACAGGATTCATGTGATTGGCTAACAGCTCCATTACGTCTTTAGTGTTTGGTTGCACTGCAGTCATTCGTGAGTAACATTAACCAACGCCATCTAGTGTCTACTTTATGTTACTTTTTGCTATATTATTGTTTATGGACAAAAAATGACCCAGCTTTCACGAGTGTGTTTACTAGTAATTATGTTGACCAACAGACAAAGAAAAGACCAAAGTCCTCACATTACCATACAAAACACTTTAAGTTAGCTCAAGTTCCAGAAAAAAAAGAAAAAAAACTCTGATTGGCTACACAGTTGCCCCTAGCAACCTAGCTCTATCTACGTAGAGCGTCTTCCTGCCTCCTGCTTGTTTCTATGGCTGCGTAGGACGCTCTGAAGGTAATCCTTTGGCTAAAGCTGTGCGCCTGTCCCTCTTGGGTCCCACTCTTGGTAAATGTACTGCAATAGTCGGGCTGATGTTCATATTTTATTTGTAAAGGTCGAGTATGTGCAGTTGTCGAGCACAGTAACATAGCATTGTTGTGTGGCTAACACTGTGGTTAGCAAACCTTTGCTACTGTGCTTATAGATTAGTGCGTTACAGCTAAGTATCTATAAAGTAACCATCATCGTGTTTGATTTATTGTCCTCTTATGAACGGACAACACGTTTATTGAGCAAACAAAAGCCTGCCCAATGTTTCACAAAGAAAAGAGCATCCAAATAAAAAACAGCGCATCTGCGCTGTACAACAACCTCAGCGTGCTGCGCATCGCTCCACGAAAACTCACCTACTTCACAGTGGTCCATGCAAATGTTGTGAATATGGTGAGTGCATCCTGGGATGGACTGAATTATTCCCATCGTCAGCTTCAATCCAAGGAGCCCAATGTGGCCACGAGCACTTCACTCATTATGCAGGTCAGTTCTTGTGTAAAATAATATCGTACATTATTATTACCATGTGTTTTTTTTAAATACTTTTTATTGTTATTGTAGGCGTCGTTTTGTGTTTTGCCTTCTCGTGAGTTGCTGGTGGTGACTTCCCAGAAAGGCATTCAGGTAAACTGATGTATTTCTGTTTTAATTTTAAGAAAGTGGTTGATTTCTAGTGAATTGATCATATAATTTCAGATTTATGAATCTGATGGTTCAATTATGGTATACTGGCATGCTTTAGACACTCCAGAAACACCAACAGGTAAACAGAAACACTTCAATTAAAACCGGTAGTTAGAATCATGGTGCTGACAAACACTTTCTGTGATAGCCCAGGCAGTGTTTGCTCGAGGAATATCAGCCGTATGGGACAATTACATATGTGTGGGTAAGAATCAATAAATTACTCTACGACATACACACTCACAGCTGTCAGAACACTAAATGATTCAGTAAAAGTCATAAATACCTCTACCTCTCTCCAGGTGTGTCGTCAGGATCAATTTTAGTGTTTGATATTCCCAGTAAAGGCAGTAACATCACTTTGTCAGAAGTCCTGGAGGAGCATAATGAGCCCATCACTGACATGGCATCAGAGTGCTCCGGTAGTCAGGTAAGCCTCACTAGAAAAGTTCCCATTATAATTATATCTTATATAATATATATATTATGGTTTCATATTCATCCGCATCTGCGTCCGCGTCCACAGATTGCCCGTGTGACCGCGATAACTCAAAAACGAATTGCCCGATCACTTTGAAACTTTGCATATACTTAGACCCTATAAGGACGCCGAACTGTACCGATTTGGGTACATCTGCGATGAATAGTAAATAAGAAATTAATTAATTAAGGATTAAATTTCAAGATGCAATAACTCAGAGAGTTTTTGCCCTATCTTCTTCTACCTTTATGGACAGTTACATATGATGAAGACGCTGAACCACACTGAGTTTGGTACTTCTTTGATAAATGATAATTGATTAATTAACAAATTAATGATTTTGAGCATTTTATTGGGGCCATTACTCCTAGTGAACATTAACCAAATCTCTCCAAACACTTACTTTATCACAGAGCTATGAAATTTGGTACAGTGATTCTCCACATCGTGCTGAACATAAAATATTATTATGGCCCCGCCCTACAACAAACAGGAAGTCGGCCATTTTGGATTGAAAGTTGGAAGTCAGGTATATTTGACAGCTTCTAACTTGCACATACTTTTCCCGATTTGAATCAAACTTGAAACATCACATTAGCCAACGCCGCTGACCGCAACTGACCAATAACATGGCAGTTACCTCAATAGCGCCACCTATGGACTGAATGAAGAATGTCGTTTTAGAGAAATTTACAAAACTTGGCAAAAACATTCTTCACACACATCCTGACAAATCACAAAAGTCAAACAGACCCTTCACATATTTGTCATGGTTTGGGGGCGGGGCCTCTTAATTGTTCATTAACAATATAAAAATCATCAGACATCACAGATTAAAGTAGCAGTTAGTGCCAAAACATGGAATAGGGCAAATTAGCTGTCCTGGCGTCGGTATGCACTCTCCGAGTGCTTTCTAGTTTTTAAATGTTATTATGAAGCTGTAAGTTGTAAAAATCTATTACCTCTTTGTTGAAGTGGGTCTTGAACTTTTTTCATTCAAGAACTTTATTAAATGCTAGTTGCAGTTTTTTATTCTAAATAGCATTTTCTGTATATTGAAATTGCATCTAGTTTTGAGTCTTTATTTATTCCAATGTTTCCCCCACAGCAAAAAGAAAGTTAGTTTTGAAATAAATAAATTTGTATTTTGAGGACATATGATAGAGTATGCATCATTTCTATAATAATGGGGCTCTCCTTCATGTCATCCGTTTCACCTGTTGCTTTCTTTGCCACAGCTTGGATTATCTTTGAAAAGTCTCTCACAATAAAGGTACAAAATGTTCTTGATCCCTCTGCTATTGTGAGGAATGGCTCCTTGCTGCCTGTGGATTCGTTAGTCAACAACAAGCCCCATAGAAAATGCTCTGAAAGGCACATTTTTATCCTCATGTTGTAAAGAGCTTCCTGCAGCTGCTTTCCATATATTTTAATATGAAAAGGGGTGAGTGGGAGTCTGCTTATTCATGTATTCTGCACCAAACTGCCTAAATATACAAACATTTTTTCAGTCTATTTTTTCCAGTTTCACGCTTTATTTTACATTATCCCTTAACTACATTGTATCTGCGTCATTAAGTACAATGTAATACACAAAGTAACAATCTATGATAACATGTAACTACATTATAACTAACCCT
>JAVQJW010086519.1:0-12572 GCA_036025195.1 Hypseleotris klunzingeri
GTTTTTGAGTTATCGCGGTCACACGGCCAATCTGCGGACGCGGACGCGGACGCGGACGCGGACGGACATGAAACCATAATATCGCCGAACGCATTGCGTTCCGCCGATATAATTATCATACTATTTATCAACTTTGAGACTGAATTCACTTGCTCCTAATATATTCCTCTCACAAACAGGATGCTATGATAAAGTGATAATTATTTACTTCACCTGTCACTGTTCATAATGTTACCACAAAGAGGACACTCACCCCTGGGTACTGGCTGGCGTGGGGGGTAAGGTTCTTGAAAGCCCACTGTATGTTCTGATGAGAGGCTAGTTGTCTGGTGAAGGCCGGGGATGTCTCGCAGCACATCCGGAGAATACCGTAATACGCCGGCAGCATCCCTCGGTTAAACAGCACCACCTCCTGGTCGTCGTGGTCAGCGAGGATGTAGTTGAAGGCAATGTTTTTGGTGACCACCGGATTTTGAACGACCAGCCGCACGTTCTCGGGACAGTCCACACACACATTATACCAGAACGACAGAAGAGCCTGTTTATTGTGATTGGTGGCGATGGCAGGTTCTGATAATTTAGGCTGGAACAGAAACAAGAAAAAAAGAAAATTTAAAAGGAGCTTAACTTTGTAAGGTAATACAGTATTCCATTATGGACAAGAGCAGCAAACTCTACTCTTCTACTCCAACATTAAAAAACCTGTAAAAAGAATGTAAAAACATTTTTGTTAACAGATCACATTCTCGCACAAAGCATCATAACTGAACTAAATTTGTCCATATAGGGCTCTCATAGCTGCTCAGAAGCTGTAGAATTTTTTTTTGAGCTAACTTGTTTTTACCTGGAAGAGGTTCCACAGGTCCATGAAGTAGCCTGAGAACATGAGTTTCTCAGTTTTGGAGATGAGGCAGTAAGTCATGAAGCTGAAGTATTGGACTAGTTTGGTGGTGCCGTGAACGCTGGCGTCGACATACAGTTTAGCCCGGCCCAGCAGCCCCAGTAGGAGGTTATAGACCTGGTGTAGTACCACGGTGGTGTCGGGTGATAGGGGGAGCTCTCGAGTCGGTAAGTGCAGAGACCGTGTGGAGCGAAACATCTGACGAAATGAGTTACTGGGAATCAATGAGACCAGCAGGTATGCAGCAGCTGAAGATGAGAGGAGAGGAGGAGTTAGGTATACTATGAACACATTGTATTGGGATTTGCAGAAAATTAAGTTTTAGGTAAAATGTTGGCTGAGTAATATTGTCAAAAAGATGAAAATGAAAAGTGGGACTAAAAGACAGACAGAAAAGACCCATCTGGTCAGGAATCAATATCCACAGCATCTAAAGCAATGATAAAAGGGCAAATTTACCGAGAAATGACAATTATTTTTTATAGGTCATTGTTGGATTTTTGCTAAGGCTCCGCCTGAAAAATATAGCTACAAATACTCTAGCGGGATATTTGACTTTATTGGTCTGACTGACATAAACCTTTACCAAAACCCATTGATGTGAGTTCCTTACATGTCCTGACGCGTGGGTAGTTGTGGGCCAGAAGGAACCGTTCGACCCAGTTCTCCATGTTCTGTAGGACCCAGCTGTGAGCCAGTTTGTTCCTGGGAGTCTGCACGGCCAACCAGTCCAGACACTGGGACGGATTATACTCAATCACCTACAACACAAGAACAATACATCATCCAATCACAAAAACAAAGAAAGATCAACAATACAGGCTGCCTAGGATTGATTCCGTCAACTACAATGAAACCATAGTTTTGAATTTGGACTACATATGCTGGAACACTAAGCCGTCTATTACCTCCCAGATCCTTTGTAAGATGTAGGAGGCGAAGGATGGCATCCCTGGAGGTCCACCTGCAAACTCCATCAGCATCGTCAGCAGCTTAAAGAAAGGGTTCGCCGCCTGTGAAAAGAAGATTAAAGTTAAAGTCCTTAAAGCCATGAAGTTACAAGTAAAATATATTTTTACTTCCAGATTTTATTCACATATAAACTAAACAAGCAGCTTACCTCAGGAGTTAACTTTGCGATAGACGTGAAGAGCATAGACACAATCTGTCAAAAGAAAACATCAATGATATAGCATTAGCACAAAATATGTATTTTTATTTCTGGGTCCTGCAGTAGAGGTAGACACTAAGAGGGGTTACATTAGTATTTTGAGTCAAACTGATTTGACATTTGTTCACAACAATAATTTGATAAAGAATTACAAGAGTGTGTACATACGTGCTCAGCGAGGCGGTTGTTGTAGCGACAGAGGCTGAAGATCAGGTTGCAGGTCTGGCGGATGTTGATGCCGTCCCGGATGTGTTGGAACAAAAACGGGAATCCTTTACCTCCGGTTAGAGCCGCCATGTCACTCTGGGACAGGGTCAGGTGTCTGTGCCGGAAACAGGACAAAACATAAGGAGATGTTTATATTTCAAACACTCAACACAATCATCTTTCGATTTATGTTTTATCAACATGAACAAAGCTTCTCTGGGAATAGGCAGGTTTAAAAACTGAGCCAATCTTTGAAGAAATCGAAACTCTAAAATACTGGATGGAAAGGTTTAGTTTGTGTTACCTCTCTGATCGTGACTGCTCGACTAACAGAGCGATGAGAGCAATCATCTTCTCCAGAGCGGCCGGTCTGTACTTCTCCTCAGACAGAGACAAGATGTCCTCCTCCTCATCCTCCTCCTCCGCCTCCTCCTCTGACAGCACCTCCACCTGTGGCTGGATATAAGGAAAATACCATTATCATTTAACAATAATTTATTTTTATATTATTTATACATATCATTTAATTTTAACTTATATCAAAACTAAATAATAGAACAACATAAACCCTGACAGCACAAAGAAACAAAAAACTAAAAGAAAGGCATTACTAAAGAGGTCAAATTAGGAACAACTATTTCAGAAGTAAACCAGATCCAAACCCAGGCCCCAAACAGGTTTAAATGAGAACAAAACTAAATCTCAACGCAGACTAGAACAGGAACAAACTAGTTCTAAATTAATCGGATTATTACAACTGTTCAAAAATATATATATAAAAATAATTTTTATACTTACATTTTCAGGACCTTTGGTTCCCATGTAGAAGTGCACCATGATGGAGATGGCTTGAAGTGACAACAGGAACTGACTCTGTGTGACAAAGGATATATATTTTTAAATAATAAATTAAAATGTGGCTGTCATATTGCATATAGGGTGCAACACAAGTATTATACAAATCATTCATGCATAGATTGAAGTGTCTTGCTCAAGGGCACAGCGGCAATAGGCAATGGCTGTTAAAAGGACCAACAGCTGTACCAATGTTGCCTTCTTCTCAACACATTTCAGATTTGAGTGTATTCTGCTGATAGGCCGATGCACTCACCTCCTCCTCTCCCATCTTGGCAAACTCGTGGAGGAAGGCAAAGTACTCGGTCAGGTGTTTACTGTGAGGCTTGACCCCGTGCTCCATGATCGACAGAAGAGTTTTAACGAAACGAGTGACACAAGAACGACTGCCAATGTCCTCCACCGGGCCGTCCATGTCATCAGAGCTGAGCAAAGGAGGAGAGGACGTTTATTACAAGGTATAGTAGTGAAATATGGCACAGTGGCTACTTGTTATATTCAGTCATTTTCAAGACCAGGAGCTTTATTGTAAGAGTTAGGGCAAGAGGGGAAGGGAAGGAGAGCAGTCATTCAAACTTAGATTAGGCAGTGCAGCTTTAACGCTTCTGTCTCTTCAGTTTAGTACAAGGGCTTGGCTGGGACTGGAGTCTGCATGTCCTTCTTGTGTTACTATGGGTTCTCTCTTTTTTCACTGAGCGTCCATATATTTACTGGAGAATCTGAATGACCCATAGTGAATGAATGTGCGGTGGAATGACTGTTATTATGTAATTATCTCCAGAGTGTGCCCATAATTACAGATCTGATGTGGTGCCATTCATATTTTCCCAGAGTCCACTGTATTAGATAAACTGAGTGACACATGGCTCTTTTTCTGTCGCCACAAAAATTCACAGACACAGAACTGTTAATCTGTGCTGAACACCTTTAATGGCTATAAAATAATTAACATGTCTTTTTTACACTGTTTTCTACTGTCCCTTATGTTTGCTTTTTGATTCAAACAAATCAATCAGCCGGAGCAGTCCGAAGTTTTTTGTGAGTTTGTGAATTTCAGTGGCTGTGCAAGAAATTAACAGTTTTGACAAGTATTTTGTTTCTGTGTGGTCTCTCACCCGTCCTCCATGCCCGGCTGCAGATATAGGTGAGCATGCACTGGCCTCAGTCTCTGGATCACGTGGATACACAAACGCTGGAACATCTGTTACAGACAAAATAGTGTCAGTTTGTAATGCATGTGAAAATACATATTAACTGTACCAACATCAATCGACTTAATATTGTGTACACAGTTTTTTATTTAGTTGTAATGTAATGTAATTCTATTATCAAGTAATCTAGGCTAAACAGTCTGATGAAATGTCTTTGCTATTGGATATGAAGTAGTAAGTAATTTTTAAAACCAAAGAATTTCACATATACAAGGTTTAGCTCAGTCGGTAGAGCGCGTGGCCCAAATTGAAAAGCTTGCCCCGGCATTGTGAGTTCACATCCGGCTCACAGCAATGTCACTCCCCATTCTTCTAATAGTTTCCTGTCACCATACTGTCCAAAAATGTGTGGAGTGCAGAGATAATGAATGTATAATGACCTGTCTGACAATCTGATTGGGACACTTAATGAGGATCTGCATCGGCCACCAGTTATCATCCGCCATTCTGTCCAGGAACCACTGACAAAGACAATTCAATTAAGAACCATTATCCATATTTATAATTATTACATTTGAAATCTGTAGTGTTGTAGTCCATACCTCGCAGGCAGCCTGGCTGTTGTTAAACTGTTTTGTCAGGAGCTCAATCCACTGCAGCATCGTGGGCTACAGTCAAACAAACAAATATGAGTTAGACCCGTTTGCATCTTAATCAAACCCTTCAAGTGTCATTGTATGGTCTTAACTGTACCTTCTCCTTGGAGTGAATGAATGTTTCAAGTACAAACGAGGTGCTTAGCTGCAAAAAGGAAAAATCAAAGAAATTTACTATTTAGTTTAAAAACATACAGCCTGTTAAAAAATATACAGTATGCACAGGACACAAAATGCAAAAATTAAAAATGGATGTGCTAAGTCGTTCTAATATTTAATTTCCAAATCGAACATGGTGGTATGTTAAAATACAATGTTACCTTAGCGGTCATGAGAGAGACCGATTTGGGATCAGGTAAAGTGCTGGGGATACTGCTGCACAGCTGCCACATGAAACTGGAATAAAATAATTAATTATACACTCAGTTTATTAAATTATCTGTGACATTCATTGTTTCGAAAACTCACCCAAAGTACGTGTGCTCAAATATGTTTTTGTCCTGGAGGAACTGCATGTTGTCGTGCCAGATCCACTGTGAACAGAGCCAGGATTAGATAATTAATCAGTATGCATTTTCCAGGACAGGAACAAAATGGGACATGTTAGGGGAATTAAGTCAAAATTAGACAGCTAAATTAATACATACAAACTAAGCCCAAGTACATACAGTAAATGTCATGAGACAGACCATGACTTTATTTACCAATACTGAAATTAGTTGTGCAACATTTTACACATTTTAACTAATATATACTTTTAGATTTTGATTTTAGGGTGTATTAGAGATAGCATAATAATTTTTACCTCAAGTAGGTCTGGAGATACGTCGAAACTGAAGTCTTTCCCGTTCTCCTCTTCCAGCTCGACTCTTTTATAGAACAACATGTAGGCACTGTGGGTCTGAACATACAACACAATTATGAAGACATATTTAGAAATTTACTTTCGTTCAGTAGCAGAGGAGGAGGGCTTACTTTTTCAAAAGAGAAGTCCATAAATTTGTCTGTCACAGAGTCGTAGGTTTTGGTCTGAAAAACAAATAGATGTCAGTAAAAGAAAGCCCATGCTGTGGACAAACTGTACCAGGTCAGATTTGTTACCGTCATTTCTCCTCCAAAACACTCAGAAGCGAGCTGCGCTGAGTCAAAGGGCTTCACCTCAGCATCATTAAATAAGTACCTGAAAAAGACACTTGTATTATTTATGTGTACACAGTTGATTCGATTACTTTAGAGCTCATTTAATCCATACAGTAGATATTGTACATAGTCAACAACTCAACACTCAGCAGACACGGGCTGGGAGTAAACTAGGTCTAAACCAAGACTAAGGAGCTTGAACTGGGACAAAACCAGGTCTAAACAAGAACTAAGAAGATTGTACTGGGACTAAACCAGGGCCCTGTACTACGAAGCTGGATTAGAGGGATAGCGGGCTAACTTCGGGGTTAAGCCCGCTTTGTCGGTACTACGAAGCGGTCTCACTTTCAATCGAGGTAGATCTCTATGGAAACTTGCGCTGAACGGCAAACCTGCTCCGGACCAGGCTAAGGTCCTGTATAAGATAGAAGCACGGCATTTATACCAATCAGAGACGAGAACCGAGCTGCTGAGTGAGTGGGGGGAGGAGGGGTCTGATGTGGGAAAACGAGGAAGCACTCGACTGATTGACGCACCGCGAGCATTCATTTTATAAGCTTGCAATAAAGTTAAAACTTTAATCGTTCAAACGGACTCATACACGAGTCCGCGCGCACACAAAATACGGTTCTGCTCGAAATCACTTTGTCTCACTAAAACACATTGTTTAATAAATTAGCGATTGACAAGTGATTTAACATTTAAACTGCACATGCACGCTCATATTCTTCAAACGAATCTAAAGCTATGGGCTCGTGTCGTGACTCGTGCGTGGGGCTGTTTGCTGCGTTTTACATGAGTTTAGATCACTGGATATGTCACTTGTTTTAGAAAGTGATAATTATTCACGATAACCTGCGCCGTGTCCTCTCTGTGATTGGTGGACTCACACGGACGTGAGAGAAACCTAGGATTAACTCCGGTTCACCTAATAGAGATGATATTCTGCTTCGTAGTACCACTTATCCAACGGCACCAGTGTTTGCATTTGTTCAGCCAGATAACGGAGTTATAGCCAGGATAGGTTGAACCAGCTTCGTAGTACAGGGCTCAGGTCTAAACCAGAACTGAGGAATTTGTAATGTGACTAAACCAAGACTGCAAAGTTTGTGGGACTAAACCAGGTCTAAACCCGGACTGAGGAACTTGTAGGGTTTGCCCTCACCACTTGTTGTTCTTGTAGGCATGAGGGTTGACAATGTCTCGGATGAAGCTGTAGTAATGGCCGCCGTCTGCTGTCCCTGTGTGAACTGTGACCCCGATGAGGTCATACTCGTAACTTTCTGTGACCTTTGACCCCTTTGACCCCTCGCCCTCTTCACGAAAACCTACAAAACAAAAATGGATTACATGAATTTTCTAAAAACTCTTCAACAACTTAATACAATATTTCCTGCAACGCTTAGAAGGCTACATTTGCAGTTAGAAGATTTTGAACAAAGAATGTACAACAGGTTGAGAATCATCAACATTATTGGCAATTCAAGACTGATACAATAATGCAATGTTGATAGCTTGTAAAAATGTCCTACGCCACAATACATTATGACCATTGTGTGATGAGTACAGACCTTCCTTGCGATCCCCTTTGCCCATGAGCAGGTCCTCTGTGTAGGGCGTCATGTCCAGCCTCAGAGGGAATGAGAAGTGAGTGTTGACTTTCTCCTTCATCATCGTCACCATGTTAAAGGTGTATCTCATGGTGTTAAAACTCAAGATTCGAGGCAGCTTCTTAAAACACGCTCTTTTCTCAGCCCGGACTTTCTTGCCGCACTGGGAGCACGTGTACATGTTGTCTCCTTCTAAAGTGTCTTTGATCGTCACTTCATCCAAAGACTCCTGCAGAAACATAACACAACAAAATCAGCTTGTAATTCAGTGCTTTTTGCTTGAGCAATGACAAAACTTGAAGAGCAAAATTCAGATATCTTTTCACAGTTTTGATTCATTACTACATTTTGGTTTGGTCAGCGCACTCACATAAATGTTCTTCATGTCGGCTACTTGACATCGGACTGTGTAGAACTCCTCTGCTGTCTGACTTACATGGTCACAGTCCTACAATGAAAGATACATACAAAAACTATATTAACAGCTATTCTTCACAATATTCACTAATGCAATTAAGTAGATTAAAAGACATCTCAAATATAGTACTGTTAATTTCTCAAACTCACCAAAGAAACCACGTTGTTGGTAATGACACCTCCAAACAAGGTCTTTACTGTGTTTTTCTAGAAATAAGCAAAACATAATTTAGTTACTCCAGAAAATGTTGTCTATGTCGACTATGAAATATTAGTTTGTTATGGGTTTAATATTGGTGAATGTTGCATGTACCAGGTCCTGTGACATCTCTTCGATCTTGGTGATGAGGTCTGTGAAGAACTCCGTCATATCTTTCTGCTCGCCGGTGTTCAGAGGCTGTTTGTCCATCGTGTAGGTTTTACAGAACGGACGAGGGTTATACGCCTTTCTCTCACTCTCCTAAACATCAGACAAATAAAGTCAAACACAATAGCATCTTGATAGCACTGGATACTGACAAGTTTCAACTACCTAATTGTTATAAATGCTCAATGAGAAGAATTACTGTTGTGCAAATGTTGGGAACTTGTTGTCAGGAGCAAATGTATGTTAGGTAAGGCTTATTTATTGCCCCCTTTGGAAAGATTAGTCAGCATTTTATTTTTACATTAGTAACAGTAGTAGACAGAACACACCAGACACTATGTCATATTTGATCATTAACAAATTGCTCCTTATTTACTTGACCACATAAGGGCCCTAGTGCTCTATGAAAAGGGCCCAAGACTGCTCCGAGACCGTAAATACTGTCCTTGTATATAAAAAAAATTTGAAAATACAAACTCACCATCAGGTAAGTGAACATCTTCTGCAGCTCCAGTAGAGTGGTCTTGTGCTTGATATCCTCTGCGTACTGCACAAATATATTTCAAACATTAGTAACTTGTATGTTTTATAATCTCACTGTGTCTACTCCTCTATCCTAACCTTGGCGGTGAAGACAGCCTGGCGAGCCTCTGGGATCATGTACAGCTGCTGGATGGTGGAGGCTAAGTAACAGGTGGCTCCTAGATTAGTGAGTCCCACGAAGCGACACTCTGCTCGGACGTCGTCATGAGGCCAGTAGTCCCACTTGTACGGAGCATGAGAGGCTGGACAGGACAGGGAAGAGAAATAAAATATATATATATATATTAGGGGGAATAAAATACTGTATGTGTGTTGCTTATACAACCAATGATTGTTTTCATGCTAGAATGGCCTCTCAAACAATCGAAGAACTTTATTAATAGACAGAATGAAGAATCAAACCCTTCACTGAAAGCAGGAAAGTGACCTGTAAGTATCTGAATAAATTTACATAGTGGAAAATTGGCTGGAACCTATCCTAGCAGCAATGTGCCAATAAAATATCTGTTTATAAATCCTTAATTCTTAATTACTATAGTGTTATTCATGTCCTTCATATAAGTTGATTTGATTTTTTTTTTTTAAATCTACAGCACTTTGGTCAACTCGTTTTTGGTGCATTTTATAATTGGTTAATATTTGGCATGGACATTTCAGTGACAATGTTCTTTTTACTACAAGTCTTTTACTGATGGATTTTGAATTATGTGTGTGGCTGTCAATATACTCACTCTGCATGTGCTGAGCCATCACCCAGTTGTGCAGTAGTCTGTAGTTGTCCACAGATCCCTTCACGGTCTCCACCAGAAGGTCGTAGGCTGCTGCCCGGGCCGAGTGGGACTTACATTTGGGCTGAGAGCGGTCAGAGAGGCTGGGCAGGAGGAAGAGCAGGTTATACACGTCCCGTAGGAACTCCTGACCCTCTCGAGAGAACTTAAACGGAGGCTTGTGCTTGAGGACGCTGGTGGACAACCGCAGTAATCCGGTCAATCCATCGTCTTCTATAGCCCCATCCTGCTGGTCCAAGATCTCACGACTGCAAGAGATGACACAGAAATAAGTTTGAGTCGGTTTATGTGGGTTAAATCAAGGTCAACAATGCCATTAAATGTTTTGGGGATAGATTCACACTATTGAACATTTTTAACAAATAAACATTTCCATAATTTGGTCCTAGTTTGGCTTTGTTTTAGTCCTTGTTTAGTTTTTTTATTTGATTTTCAAGAAATTTTAACTAGTAAATAAAAATTATTTCTGCTTTAATGTACTTAGATAAAAAATATTGACATCGCTGAATTCAACATAGTAATCAAATGTCAAGTGTTTTTATGCAGTCCTAGCATATAAACTGGACAGTACAGTGTACAGTTATATAATAATGTTCCTCTGTCAAAAACCTGGAGTTGTGTTTTGCCTCATTCACACATATATTATTAGTGTATTCTCTGGTGCCTTTGTGAATTCCAAACGCCGAGCTGAATCTCTGAGTAATCCAACAATATGCAGATAGTAATTTGGCTTATGCTTGTTTACTGAAACTGAAAATGTGATGTGATTGGTACACACCTCCTGATACAGTCGGCTAAGTGTCTGGCCAAAGCATCCAGGTCCAAGAGTGTGGTCTGCAGTGGAGCCATCGACAGAGAGAGCTTCTATGAGTAAAATACATTTTAGAACATAGGATTCAATAGCAAAAAAGCTTTTATTTTTTATTTAATAAGTTTAAATTTTTATTGTTCATATAGGAAAATCAGTCATCTGAATTTGACCCATGTGTCACTGCCACTGGACAACCTGTGAAGCAACAAACCTACCGAGTGCAGCAAAAGATTTGAGGTTTATTATTATCAAAAGCTAAGAATCTAAAGGAAATAAGTGACAGAAGTGATATAAGTTGACAGCTCGTGTAAAATAAAACAATGCTGCCAACCAAACTCCTGTTTGCCCGTGCTCTCACCTGGCTGGCGTCTTTTACGTGAATGTTGTCTATGAGTTTACACAAGAGCCAGAAGTACTCCTTACATCCAGTCCTCAACAAAGGCTCTTCTTCATAGTCCTCCGCCTGAGAGTAAAATATACTGTTAGGAGTCATGGATACTTATAGATACAAAATGTTCACTTGCTCCAAATATATCCCACCTGAACATATAATCTGTCATTTTCACTTCGCCTTTCAGTGTTCATAATGTTTTATTTAGTAGTTCTTACCCTGAGTGGTTTGAGTGCCTGTGCGTCTGAGAGGAACTTGAGCAGAGTGGAGGCAGCGAGCAGCAGAAAGGACCTGTTGATGGACTCTCCTCCCTCTAACCCACAGAGAGACAGCTTATACAGGCCGTTACAGGCTTCATGTCGCACCGCCGGCTGAAAACAAATAAAAAAAAACGTACAAGTGTAAATTAAACTTCAATATATGTTTTGGGCCCTTTATTTGACTGGACAGTGTAGAGGTAACTTATTGTTATTACTTGCAAGGGACATTTGCCAAACAGTTCTAAGTCAGATTCTACCCCACAACCCTGAAGTGAGTTGTGCTGCTTAATTTATGAACAAAAAGTTTACATAAACATGTCAAAATACTAATACATTACAAAAAGACATTTTGACATGACTTTTTTTTATCCCAGAGTTGAAGTTAAGAACTGGTTTACACTTCGTTTTAAGTCTAGTTTGGTCATGGCCTAGAGCTGGTTTAGACCAGATTGATTTGGTCTAATAGACACAATCAACAGTACAACAGGTTATAAACTAATTGAAACCAATGACACAGGCCTATATAGCATACATTATGTAAATTAATAGTCACCTCAGGGATGAGCAGTGTGAGTTTCTTGAGCCAGTCGTGGAGGTCTTCACTATCGGCCAAACTGGACTTCACTGAAGAGGAACAATGTGCCCAGCTCACCAGCAGCCACATGGAGTAGTGCGTCACTGCACAACCACAAGACAGAAAAGGATTTAAATTATGAAAATTATAACAACGGCTCAACAAATTACAGAAAATAGAAATACAGAATTAGTGTTGCTTATAGTTTTTGATTTTGAAACAGACAAAACATTTCCTTCACCTTCATGTCTAGAGCGATGGTCAGACTGGGCCTTTAGAACTCTGAAGATACGATGGAATGAAGAATAGGTTAATTTGAATGTAAATCTAAAATTAAAAGTTAAGGGTAAATTTGGCTTTGTAACATGTTGTGTGTCTCACCTGTGAGCAAGGTTATCGTACGTGTAGGCCACATTTATCAACCTCTGGATCAGAGAAGTGCCCTGGACCAGGCTCAGAAACACCTGTGGATTAGGAATACTAGATTAACGTAAAGAAAAATATAGTCTGCTAAGCTTTGTTGAACAGGTATGGCTTAAAGTTCTTTCAAATGTTTTTGTATGTTCCCTTTAGAGGTGTCTACAGTAAATCATCTGCCTACATATCACCCAATCCTCTATATCATCTTGTCTATCCAACTAACGGGGGGCCGGGGGGGGGGGGGGGGGTGTGGGGGGGGTGGGGGGGGTGGGGGGGGTGGGGGGGGGGGGGTGGGGGGGGGGGGGGGGGG
>JAVQJW010086544.1:0-11511 GCA_036025195.1 Hypseleotris klunzingeri
ATTAGTAACATTCTACAAATTTAGATCTGACTTTGAGTTTGTAGCCCTAATAGCTACAATTTGAGCAATGTAGCGGTTTTTCCACTTTTTGTTTCAGATTAAAAGAAATAAGATCATAATTATTACACTGATATAATACGATGATTAGCTTTTACAAGATACACTATGCAACTTGATAATTTAAATATGATAATTGTAAACCAAAATCACCCTTGTTATCTGTTGGGTGCAGTAAGTCTGATGGGCAGCTTCTCCTCCCAAAACTAAGGCCACCTGCTTTGTCTGTCAGCTCTACACTGTCACCCGTCCACAACCAATGAAGGCCTCACTACAAGAGGAACACATCCCCGGCTGTTAGCTTTGGGTGCTTACCGACAATGTCTCCCTAAAAACAGGGTGCTAGCTGGTGAAAGAGGGGTGTCATCAGAAATATGATTGTGTGGAATGGATGTTTAAATAGACTAAGAATTGACAAATGGAGATAAACAGTAAGATGACCTGATTAAAGAGAGTGGGTTGGGGCTATGACAAAGTTTAATTTGTCTTTTGAGAAACTGGTAGTGATATAATTATTGATAATAAATCAATCTTTGTTGTCTAGGATATGCTTTTGACTTTTAAAAAAGGATAAAGGAAGTTAAATAAACACATTGCTTACTCCACTATAGGTGTTTCAATCAATGTTCTATAAAACTTAATAAAATCTAAATAACAAAAACTATATATTGAGCTTTTACAGAGTGATGGGTGGGTGGAAAAGACAAAAAAAACAATATCAATGGTTACTCAACTTTACAACCGGAACAGATGAGAAAAGAGCTGACTAATGAAGGAGCTAAGAGGTGACCTGGGGCACACCTGTGTACCTCTGCACAGGGCGGGGAACATTTAAATAGATGAACGGGTGGAGCATGAGCAAGTTATTACTAAAGTATAATGGGGACCCTCCTGACCTCCATAAACATCACCTGACTGATAATAGAAGACACCATCAAATCAAAGCCACTGCTGGGTTCACATTTTATGACAGCTATTAGCACTCATAAATAACAAGTAAATTAACTGCAGAAAATTACTGTTTGCGTTAGAGCTCAGCAGGGTTCAGATCAGAGACTTGGGGATTCACGATAAATAAATAGATTAGGACAAACATAACAACATACATAAGAAATATGTTGTGTATAATGATCTCATTTTTTTCTCTTTCAACCACAAAATGTCCTTATGTTTAACAAAGTAACAAGTGTCTGACACCAGTATGTAGGTGTGGGAACATAATCTAACCATCCCACTCACATCTGCAGCTCACTTCCTCTGCAGACAGGACAGCTGTGCTAAACTGTACTGTGAGCTGCCTTTTTGGTCAAAGCACTTTCCCAATTCTCAGGATGAAATGTACCGCACCGGTGGCCCCAATCCTCAGGAGCGGTGCCTGGCTGGAGCTAATTTTGGTTGGGCCTGCCCAAATAAACAGAGTAGAAGCTCAGAGGCGCAGCTGTGGGCCTCTCCCTGGCTGACCTCTCCTCTCTGACTCCTCCGCTGACAGAGAAAAAGAGAGAGAAAACAAGCGAGGGAGTAAGAGACACGTCGTCCAAGCCAAGCCCGTGAAGGTTACAAGGGCAAAATGCTGCTTATTATCAGAGCCGGGCTTTCCCACGCCTGTAGGCCTCACGGATTCAGCCGACGGCATGCCTGTTGCCAAAACGTGTTTAGCTAACTCATCTACAGTCAGTCTCCGCTCAGGGAGAGGAGAGCTGGACAGCTGCAGGTTTATTCAGCAAGTTTCTGTGAAAAGACCAACTCATTTATAATATAGAGAGTGAGAAATTGTTATGATGTGAGGCATATTCTTCAGCACAGTAAATGCAACTGTGAATTAACAAATGGCACTTTAGTGTTAACCAAGTGTCAGATACACTGTACAGCATAGGGCTGACAGCCGTTAGTCGCTTAGTCGATTAATCAGTCAATGAGGTCTTAGTCGACTAAAAAACAATTTCTTTAATTGACCCCAGTACACTATTGTGGTGGTAATGTTAAATATATCTATGCTGAAAATAAAAGAAAAGGCTCAAATGTCTGGTAGTATGTTTACCAGTCACATGTTCAGACAAGAAAAGATAAAAACAACAAAATAAATGTTCTCTTCTAAATGTCAAGTGATGAATCTTAATGGTTTGAATGGGCTTTCCCACTTTACCATTTGCTATTTTTTGGAGGACCATTTATTTAAATGCATGAATTCCAATGGAGTTTACTGGCCCACAGCCACAATGCCAAAGCACCCAGAGACACCCACTGAATTCCTCCTACACAAGTATTTGCCCACTCACACAAACACCTACACAAACACACATCCATCAACTGTAATGAAAGCCCCACTCGTCCGCCGACACACTCCCACACACTGCACCCCAAACTCCGACACACACCCCCGGACACATGGACACACACCCACGGTACCCCCCGCCTGGGTCTTTCTGCACTGTCAGCGTGAGGTCGAGACGACTCAGCGATCATCCACTGGGGTTATGCTTGGATGTGTATCTAGGAGAGTTGTCAACAAAGAAAAATCCATATTAAGATACAACTTAATTCTAAAATTCAAAATGAGTTAAGTCATTTGAATGCCCACTGTATCCTCTTCTTTACCTCCAACAGTTGATACAGAAATTCTGTATTTTTATTTTTGAGTAAATGAATAAACTGTGTACATTGGAGAGAACTTTTCAGACAAGATAATCTAAGATGGAATAATAATAATGCACTGCTCTTCACCATAAATTGTATTGCCAGTGTTCATATTAATATATATAATGTAGCATGTACACTGAATTTGTAGTTAAAAAGTTTTGATTTGTGATATTATACTTTGTGTGGAGTACAAAGTATCAAAAACACTACTAGGACCACAGCTGATGCTAGACTGACAGATGGGCAGAGAGGGCTCCTGGGCAGGTAGTCATCCCCAGAATTTGGGGGTGTCTTTGGGGGGTCCTGCTTCAGCCTGAATGGCCTCTAAATGCCCCCCGCCCACACCCACTGAGAGTATCCAGAGGGGGGCTTTTGTGACTAAAATGCCCAGCTCCTTCCCCTCTCCTCCTCCTGTCTTCAAGCTGAGGGGTGCATCATTAGGTCCGCCCACGAACACACACCTGCAGGAATGGACTGGATGAATATGGAGAGTGTGTCAGCGATCGGACATCTGTTACGCGAAGACACATGGATGGTGAATATGAATGACATCGCCTTCGAAATTTCCCACTGAATTAATGCAGTCCTAGTAATTGCAATTTGTAGCAGAGACCAACGGCTCCAGTAAAGGATGCAACCGCCTTTTCCAGCTCCACAACTGACACTACAGACAGTTCTGTTGCATGCCAGACTGGGCCACTTGTCCGCCAACATGAGTAGCCCGGAACCAGGTTCGAACCAGGAACAAAGTGGTTCACCAACAGAGCAACTCATTAGTCAAATCATCTGTGCCCCTTTTTGAAAATTTAAGCACTAGATCCTCACAGGTAATTCTGCAATGATGTCTATGAGTGACAAGCTGGCCCCCATTTTTTACAAACATAATTTTTAAGTATTAAGTTAATTTCCCCCCAGCTTATGGAGTGATAATTACATTAATAGCATTATTTACATCCAAAATGTAGGTTAATGGTTGCAGTTATAAACCACAAAAGACTATCAGACTTGTTAAGGAAGTACAATATGAGAATATGACCAAAACTCAATGTTTATTGTAGGAAACTTCAGCGTCACTGTTATTGCCCTAGGTCTAGAAGGAAGTAACGGAATACTGAGAGGTTAAAAAAGGTTGAGGGGGAGGCAATTACAAGCCTTTTTTCAGTGCGTCCTTCTAGGCTTGGTGCTGGTCCCAGTGGGGCCATGTGAGCGTCATGAGGTGGGTGTGTGTGTCGGCCCAGACGGACGTGACACGCACATTCAGACACCCACGCCTGACACAGATCCTGCACCGAGCCTGCCAGGCCCTGACAAACGGAGCGTGGTGAGGTGACAAGTTCGTCAAGACATGGATTAGTGCCGACTTGCCACATGTCAGTCACTATCTCTCACATTCATGTCGCACTCCGCCCCCTCCCTCCCCTGCTTCAGCTCAATATGTAAAACTAATCAAGGGTGCTTCTTCACTGGTGCTGTACATGCTACTGACAGTGGCGAAGAAGGCTTCCTGAATAACACTTTTTAAATTACCACAACAATAATCAGTAATGTAAATTTTTATTCTTATGTACTTTTCAGGTGTTCATACAAAAAATTACAGGACAAAATAGTGTTAAATTTAGATTTGCGCTTTTGTGCTTTGTATCTTAAAGGATTTGATCATAATTATTTGTTATTTACTTGTGACAGCGCTGTATGAAATAGGTCTCCAGATGTGCATTATTTGATTTGATTTTAGTTTTTTTTACTAAATTGGAAAATGTTGCCGGTTAGTTTACTTTATTATCCTGAGTAAACAGTACAGCAAATTCAAATGCCTACATTACACTGCTGTTTTTCGGTTTGTGTTTGGTTTGTGAAGATCATGAGCCGATCCCTAATCACCTCACACATCTGTTTGTCCCAAATGGCAAAGTAAACAAAGGCACACTCTGACAGGCGTCTTAAACAAGCTGAGGAGTGAAGTGAAGGAGGTTTCCAGAAATAAACCAGAGCATGCAGTAAAATCACACACGAGGGAGGGGTCGGTGTGCCCGATTTCAAAGAGAAACCATAAAAAGACACAATCTGGTTTTCACATTATGATGAATGGAGAAAAACGTGGGTGAGATACGCTACTTCCAAGGAGGGGAGCTATCACTGGCACTTACTGCAACTCAACCCCGGCTCATGTGTGAGGATTTATAGTTGTTGTTAAATCAGCAGTTCCCAGGCTTTCTCCGTCAAAACACACGTACACTTTTGGGATTTCAATCATGTAGACTGCAAATACTTTTGTAGGTGTACTGCACATTTTGTTAGTGTTTCTAGTTTTTCATTTACATAAAATAACTCCAATTACATTATCTTAGAGTTAAAGTACTGCCTTATTAGTTTTAAAATATTAAGCTAATACTTTTTAAATAGTGTTTTGTGTAATTATTTCTTTCAAGAATACATATGCAACTTAAAACATATGCAAAGAATGTGAATATCATAAAGTTGATATTCACATTCTTTGCATATGTTTTGGATTTACAGTCAGTCAATGATTTTGCTTACAGTAGTGTTTGAGGTGGGCTGGGTTTGGCTAGCATGGAAAACGGCAGCTAGTACATCACGGGAGGCGACTGGTTTGTGCATTAGGAGAAACTTTATCATGTCAAGAACTATTTCACCTGCAACAACAACAACAACCCTCATCTGTCACAACCCATCATTCTGTCGACTCCCCACACTACTGTATACCTTCTGCACTTGCTATCTTGCCTGGGTGAAACTTTGCAGCAACACACCAAAAGGGGATAATCCCTTGTCAACATGTAGCTGATCCTGGGATTGCGCTGCCCCTGGGCCCTGATATAATCTTGGTTCCTCTCTTTCTCTCATCGCTCAGTCCCTAGGGCAGACATGGGTCCTGACAAAGCCTTAATCCATCACCTCCTGTCAAGTAGGAACCGCAATGCAAAACCCCCCTCCAGGACGGACATTAGCCTAATCCACTGGGCCAGTCCTACATGCGAATGGAGCACCCACATGGCTTCACCCCGGTCCTGTTTGCTCGTGCCATCTGAGTCAACATTCCCCTCATGCCGCAGAAAAGAGGGCTCACCATGGAGTCCCAGAGGCCTTGTGCCGAACCTGCAACCTCAGCAGAAGTGGCCCTTACCTCTGAAGGTGATGCATGCTGCCAGGCTTCAAGTGTGGTAATGTAATCTGTGGAGCAAACACGGGCCTCCTGACTTCAGAAGACAGCGGTGGAGGACCCTCTGCCTCGGGAAGCACACTTTGATCCTAACCCACATCTGTGAAAAGACAAGAGGGACATAGTCTTCTTCAGGCGTATTTGCGTGCATTCCCAATCATATTTTGTAGTGTACAAAGATGGCAAGTTATCTAGAGTGTGTGAAGTGGTAAGAAAAATGTTACATGAACTGATCAATTTTGGCCTATTGGTCTCATGAAGTTTTGATATGGCTCATTCTATAGAGGTACATTTCAGGTACTTGTCCTTCTCATGCAATGGGTATTACATTGTTTCCTTATGGTTTATTTAATAGAAAAATTAAGCATTATACGTGATCTATTTGTGTGGTATAGTCTGCATTTGCATCTGGCTGTCAGAATTTTTTAAAAAAAGGTTTGGCTCTATAGAACTACAAAAAGGTTAAGCTATATAAAGAATGATTTTGGACGCATCGGGATAGGCCTACATTTTGGAAACACGTAGGCAAGTTTATCTATATTATACTTTTTAACTTTTTCCATAGGCCAAGTGTACCCCTAATTATGGTAAATATGAACAAAGCTCAACACATTTAAAGATCTGTGTTTTCATTCATGCTAATGAGCAACAGCAACAGTTCATGACTCGAAACCATGATAGTATTATGAGTACGCATTTAGATGTCCCCAATTTGTTAAACTGCAGCAGACCATTGCCATTTTATGTTGCAAAACTTCAACTTTATTCATGGAATTTATTGTAACCCACCTGTTTATCTCATGGTCCATCAAAAGTGTGGTGAAAAAGGGACACAAACGTCTGCACTTCCTGCTCCACTTTTCTCGATCATGATTCAGAGCCAACACTGACCTCTAGCGGTGAAGTTACGTACATTGCTTTCAAAAGAGTTAGGAAGCTGCAGACACGGATGCTGTAAAGGCTGTGCAGCATGTAGTAGTATTCAGAAAATATTTGGCTTTTCACTTTATTGAACAAACCGAGACTAAACCAGGACTACAACAGCTGATGAGAAAAGGCTCCTGAGGACCACAATAAAGAGCTCAAGTACCACCAGTGATCTCTTTACCACAGTTTGAGAACCAGTGTATCAAAACAAAACAACAAATCTAAATAGTTATTTTTTCCAACAGATGTATTTCTTCTTCTGAAATAAACAAGTCATATCTATAACTTGAATTTAACTTTTTTTTAAATAATCCATCTTTTCGGTAGTTTTAATTTAAAAAGGGAAAATGTCTCACCATGACACTATGCTGAATATAACCCTCTGCTCTTCACACTACTGACCTATCAAAAAAAAGCACAAAAATATAAAAAAAATATCTTGAAAGGATTTTTTTTACATAGTGATTCTATTTGAGTAAAACCCACACCCTTTTTCTCTTTAAGATTTCACTTATCCCAGATCAGCCCCCAGTGAAAGCCAGGCTGCTCCACTAAACACTCCCAGAGGAGACACACAGATCCTCCTGACTGCATGCTTCACTCACTTCAGTCCCACGTCCCACTGGGGTCTCTCTGTAAACCATGGGATGAGCACATGTCCCAAGGGCCCATGTGTGCTCAGTATTATGTAGCAGGAGAGGGACTGGCTGCCCCGGGGAGACTGGTGAATATACAGGATCTCAGGGGCTTTACTGGCATGCCGCTTCGCTTTGTTACCTGCTCCTGTTGAGAATTAGTGGATATTCAAGGGGAATCCTGAAAACCTGGCTTAAGGAAAAATGTGGATTTCATTTGTAGATGGCACATACTTTTGTGTTGCAGTGCTGTTGATAACGCACAATGCTTTATTTAAACATCTGAGCTGTGTTTTAGCTTTTGGTGTTACCATTCAGTCTATTTCTTCCTGGTATTCATTCTGCATATCTAAATTAGGTTACAGACATGTTGAGTTTTTACCCTTTCAAGCTAAAAAACAAAAGATAAAATGTGTAAGTATAAGTAGCATTTCAGTAATTTCAATTAAAGGTAAGAAATTATGCAAAACAAAAATACAATATATTCAGCTATCAACAGTAACTATATACTGTATAAATAATCAACATCATTAGAAAGCTTACCATGCATGAGTTGGTGAATCAGTGAGTCACGATGGATTGTGGCCTGAGGGTGACACCTGACTGGCGTGTGTTGGTCATGTGACACCCATGACACCCTCTCAGCTGTTACCTGCATTGACCCTGTTTATGACCAACTAACAGTCCAGCCCTCTCTGCCACATGCTCTCATTTTCCCCTTAGAAAATTCTTGTTTTTCCAAGTTCTATTTTACTCAAGTAAATATATTTTATTGTGCCTAAATCAGATCTATCTATCAAGGATGTCTAATGCAGAAAATGTCTTATCACAAGGAACACAATGTAAGATTTTGTCTAAAAAAAAACTAAAACAAAACAAAACTTACACACCAAGTGACCATAAAAATCCTTTCTGTGCCTGCAGCCTGGTGCTAAAAAACAGATTCATAAGTCTGCAGCAGTTGGTCAATCCCTCAAAAAAAATGTATTTGGCCTCAACTAACAACACTGTGAAAACAGACACACACAAATTTGCAATGTGCAGATGTTTGATGGTGGCAGAATAATAGTCGGTACCACTATTTAGAGGACAAAGTAACATAAAGTCAATTAATTTCAATCCCAAGTAAGAGAATGAGCAAAAAAACAAACAAACAAAAAAAACCTGAGCACAACTATGAGCTTGCGTACTCACAGTGGTACCCATGCCACAGATTGAGAAACCACTGTGGTAGGGCATCTTTAGTGGGACAAGTTACCTTCATCTTCTCAATTCAAAGCAATCTTGTTCTTAGGACAACTGGACCTCACATGAATAGAGTCCTGTGTTCTTTTGACTAGAAATCCCCATCAAGAAACACCCTCTGTTACCCCAAAATGACTTCAAGGAGCTTCTGGTCCCCACTTTAATCTTGTCTTTAAAGTTTCTATTAATCGCCATTATATCGTTCACAACCTCAAAGAAGGCTGTGGCAAAATAAAGCCTCTCTCTAGACAGCTAGCACAACACTCCAGGACTGCTTCCACTCCCGCCTTTGTGGCCGTTTGGATTATGCATTCATTTTTGTCCGACGTGTGGTTCAAGTTGGTGCTGGTGAAAAAAAAACTAGTCTTACGTCTTTTCATCTGAGACTCGTTTTGAAAACATCTAAAGATCATAATCGAGGCGGCCATGCTGAGTCCACGTTTGAAGGACCCATCAAGGAGCCCCTAATCCCCTCATACTCACAGTTTGTAGAGGTGGCCCCACATACAAGAATGTGTTGCCAAACTCAGAATTGGAAGTGGTGGATTGGAGATTTGGTCTAAGAATCTGAAGCACTCAAATAAAAAGAGGTTTTCAGCAGGAGTGAGCTGTGCTGTAGTTTTACATGCAGTTTTAAATGTCCAGAGCTGGAAACTACATTTGAAGAGTTATTTTCCAAAAGCAGATAACTCGTTTTAAAAATGTTTGTTCTTTTTGTCATTGAAAGGTTTTGGATATAATAGTGAAACTAAAACTGACTGGCTTTAGTCAATAAGACATAAATTAAGTATATAATTGTACAAAAATAGATATAGACTTTCATAAACTGCTCTGTGCAAAGAAAAAGTTAGAAGCATTAGCCGAAATTTCTAAATGGCTCATACCGTATGTTTTGCAAGTATGGCTTTGATTAGAAAAACATATTTGGTAACCTGTATTCAAAAAACAGTACATTTATTTCACATGTCTACTTATAGTTAAAGTTGTTTGTGCAAAAAAAAGAACAGAAAAAAGCTACAAACAAAAACATATTAATCATACACTTTCCTAAATGCAGCTGGCTTTCTTCTTGTGTGAGAGATTACCAAAGTCAAGTGCGGTATAGTCCTCAGTCCCAATGCCCACTCGTCCCCCAGTGAGAGAGACGAACTGAACATAAGTGAAGATGCTCTTTCAGGCCCTCAGAGGAGTGAAAGACTGGGACTCACGGCTAAATGCTGGGGGGCCCTCCTCAGATAGATAACAGCGGGATGTCCTGCTGCTTCTAAGTGAGCCAGTTCACACTCTCAAAAACAACCTTTAGTTCAATTATTTCTAATGTCTTGGGCGGGACTGTGGTGGGACACAGGAAAGTGTGTGAGATATGTCAAAAGGTTCAATTAAGTGCAATACATTTTCTTCAACTTCAGTTTTCTTCATTTTCATTTTAAAGAAATAATACTCTTCATCTGTATGTTTTATGCGGTAGCAATTAGCATTTCTTCTTTCTATAATTTATGGTGTTAAGTGGGGATGTATGATGTATTTTGTCTTTAAATGTTTTCAATACTTTGTCATTGTTCTTTTAATTATTTGGATGATTTATACGTAGTAACAATACTCTTATATCTCTGGACATATAAAATAGTATTAACAATTGTACAAAACTATATAGGATTTTTAGAACAGTGACTTTTAAACATGAGTTGAATTAAGATATCACCATAGAGAGAAAATAATTAAGCCATTTATAAAGGAGGAAAATGTGCTCAAAAGCTGTAAGATATAATATCCATTAAATATAATAGGGTTACTTTTTACGCCTGGTCCTTTTGGATATTGTCAAAGAGAGGATAAGAGATCCCGCATGCCATACTTTCACTAGACTTTTTTACACTTTGTTGCACATCCCTTATTTTCTGTTCTTTTCCCATGTTGTTCCGTCCCGCATGTGGGGTATTTCTGTGGGGTTTCTGGTCCAGCAGCCCGGGACAAGACCACCATTAACTAACGGGGCTGCTCGAAGGGCACGTGGGACAAAAGGGCCAACACGCTGTCCCTGCCTACAGACAAGCTTCGAAACAAATGTTACAGCTCGCGCCCAGAAAGGGCTCATCCGGCCGCTGTCAGTGAATACATTTACCTACCTCAGAGCCCATTCACCGGCAGGCTTTGTTTTAGGTCCCAAAAAACAGGGTAGGATGTGAATGGGGGGACGGATGGCTATGGGCACCAGGGGGACATTCATGTAAGAAGGAGGGATTGAAATAAACCCAAAAGAAGCAGTAGTTTCCACAGAGACGGCCCGAGCTCCGAAACTACCCAGTGTTTTTTGAAGGAGGTGTGTGCCCGCCCCCGTCAGGACGCCAGTGGTTCTTGTTGACTGTTTTGTTTTCTTTTTTTCCTTTAGTTTCTCCTTTCTCTGCTTCCTTTGTCCGCACTGTCCTTCCTGGAGTCTTTTTAAGCTAATTGGAGACCTGGAGAGCAGAGCAAACTCCAAGACAAGACCTCTTATCCAAGCTCCTCCACTGCAGTTTGGTCAAATAATTAAGAGAAAGAGAGAAACGTTTGGTCAATACAAGAGGAAGTCGCTAAAGTCACATTGCGGGACTGTTGTTTGTCTTATTTGGGACAATACAACAACAATGCAATAGTCACTGGATCCTCTTTAGTGCAGTGTGATAAGGAGTGCCAGATTTGTTTGAGTTAGTTTAAAAGAAGAGGGTAGCGCTAACACAATTGTGAATGGCAAGTGTGTAAATTATATTATTTATAGGACGTTCAAGTGCAAGGATTTCTCCGGTATATTTCTATAGAGCAG
Source organism: Hypseleotris klunzingeri (assembly GCA_036025195.1). Classification (NCBI taxonomy): domain Eukaryota; kingdom Metazoa; phylum Chordata; class Actinopteri; order Gobiiformes; family Eleotridae; genus Hypseleotris; species Hypseleotris klunzingeri. The sequence goes on from JAVQJW010086544.1 coordinate 11,483, forward strand.
AAGTGTATATTCAATGTGTCATATTACAC
>JAVQJW010086694.1:0-11074 GCA_036025195.1 Hypseleotris klunzingeri
CCATATCTTAAATGTCAAACCAACTTGCACCATCTAACAAGGTCCCCAAAAAATATAAATTTAACAAATAATTTAACTTAATTCATACTGTTTTTGGGGCCTAAATGGATCACGTTGAGCTTAATCTTACTGTATCTTAGTGAAGAATACTTTGATCTACCTTCTTTGCTTCTTTAATTTGCTGCCATTGATTTTCTGATGACAAGTGGTAGACTATCCATTGTGTGCATGATTGTAATGTGTACAGTAGGTACAAAGTTTGATTGATTCAACACTTTTCTGTTAAGTGCTAGACCAGTATGTTTATTCTGCTTCAGGGCTCAGGAAATAACTGTGTACCAGACCTTGTAACTTTTGATAAAATATATACATTATAAATGGCTTAATATATAGTTTCATTTGGTCAAAAGTAACTATGTGCATCATCAAAACTTTCAGGGAGTGAATTGTTCCTGGAAATATTTGCAAAAATACATCATTACAAATGCAAAAAGAAAAATACAGGGCTTCATAGTCCAGTCACACCCAGTGGTGGTAAGGAACTTTAGCCACAGCCGCCCTGGGGCAAAATGATAGAGGTGTGACTGCCAGTCTGCACCAATACCACCAATCACACAACCAGATTCATGTCTTGCCCAGGGACACAACAGGCTCAGGCAGGGATTTGAACCAGCAATATGCCAGATGTAGGGTGAACGCTTAGCCACTTCTGCCCCGCATTACAAGGATAGGCTCCAGACATCCACCATCCCTAACGGTAAAAAGCAGTAGAATATGAATAACGTCAGCTTGAGATAACTTTATACAATAAAACCAATGTGCTTCTTATGGGTTTTTTTTCAATAGAATCAATGACACAGAGGCAAGTGAACTCTAACAAGGGCAGCCTCCTCAGTCTCCTTAGTCTCCTCAGTCTCTGTATCCTTCCTAGCTGCTTAAGGCCCTTTATGACACAGTTCAAATCTAGAAGGACTCATCTCCAGCACGAGAGCTCTCTGCCGGAAACGCCAATCAAACTCCAGTGCGTCACCACCGCAGCAAATATTTACCAAGGTTAGCCGGCTTTTCAAAATTCACCACATATCCGACGTGTTTGTCCTTTCAGATGCAAAGTGAACTGAAGTCTTAGAGAAGAGAGCATGCAGAGTTTTGTGGATTTAGGGAAATAGTGTAAAATAGAGAATTGTCTGGATAGAAAAAGGGGTCTTAAGATAACATAGGGGTTCTCAAATTGTGGGTAGGTACAGCTGATGATACGCAGGCTTGATATATAGGCCATTTGTTGATGTGTGGACCAGTGCATTTCTTAGTCCTGGTTTAGGCACAGTGTAATCCTGGTAAACTTTAGACCGTTTGGACACTTACCATATACTATTTTAAAGTCAGTTTTAGACCTGGTAAAATCCTGGTTTAGTTTTGGTTCTGATCTGGCTAAGAACTGATCTATTTTGGACAACTGCCTGTCATTCGCCCTGCAACCACAGGGTAGACGGTTTGAATCCCTGCCCGAGCAAGCACTTGGCAAGACACTTAACCCATATTGCCTATGAATTAATGTGGTTGTGTAATTGGTGTTCAGTGGTGGTCGGAGAGGCTGTTGGTGCAGACTGGCAGCCACGGCTCTGTATCATGCCACCACTGTGTGTAACTGTGGAGTGAATACATTAATGCAACTGTAAAGCATCTTTGGGCATCCACAAAAGCGCTGTATAAGTTGTATGCATTATTTTTGTGATTATTTTTAATATGCCAGGTATTTGGAAATGGCAAAATTATCTAGATTTTGCCAGAAAGCTAGCATGCTGGAGTTAAAGCTTTAAGTGCCATTGCATCTCTTTTCCTTTACCATGCTCTTCACTCCCTGTATGGCCCATCTACATTAGTATTTGAAGATGCCCTCTCTTTTTAATGGCAGGTCCCTGAGAGACCTACGTCACATTTGAAGGGCTTTTACTTTGATAATTCTCTTTAAGCTTGTTTGATCAAGACCTCAGAGGCATATACAGTATATGTGCACCAACACCAATGTGAAGAAGCAGCTCTTTCTCTCGGTTCAAAGGTAGCGTGGGTGGATTTTTTAATCAGGAGAGCATGCACACGGGCCACATATCATTAACATAATGCATTACAAGTTGTAATTAAGACTAAAAAAGCAATAAAGGCCCCATGGGAACACTATTGTTTTATTCTTAAGAGTATGTGTGATAATTAATTTCTCTATGTGTTTAAATGACTTCCATCCAGCGTGTCTTATACTTATCATGGTAAGACAGCACACATAAGTTAAGCTGTTACAATGTTGAATAATGTTCTCTTAAAGTGGAGGTTGAATGGAGTTCAGCAGTCACTAAGATCAATGGTAACTGATGTATTTTGGCTGGCACATCAAGCAATTATGTGAGCTATGAATTTGAAGATATTTTAATGGCAAGCTAAATATTATGCAAGTTTGTCAAACTTAGGAGTGGTTATATAGCCGTTTTAAGTAGCAATGGAAGTGGCAAGCTAGCACAGAAAGTTGGATTGTTGTGAAATTGTCTTCAAAGTTTAGTACAAACTTGTTTTTGCTGTGAAACTGACACACCATCTGTATCCTGGATGTCTTGGCCTGGCATAGTGAAGTGGGCGTGACCTTCTGGGGGAGAAAGGGCCTTAAATTGACAAACACATAAGTTATAAAGTGTGAAAAGTGCATTAAAAAGGGCTTTGAATGAGTTGCATAACACATAAATATACAGTTGTAACAATATTTTTAGACAGATCTATATGCATAGATGATTGTTAAAACTTTGTGAATAAAAAAGCCTTTGTAAACTTCACTAATTACCATTTAAACAGAAGTCTAGTATCCATTTCTGCTCCCATACAAGAAACTAACATCTTTATATGCTCTATTTTCTTTTGTTCCAAGTCACTGGCAGTCTGCCTATTACCTGCTGTTGAAAAAAGGGTCAAGTTATAAAGTGTGGATTCTTCTATAGTACAATTGTTCATATCTGATGCAGCCAAGTCATAGTGATGTGGGTGAAATACACAGAGCTAACGCCTACTCTTCGTTTGTATTTTTACTTTGAGCCATGCATTATCCATTCACACCCAGTCATACTCGGTGGTGGAAGCGTGGCTGCCATTTTGCGTCTACAGCCCCTCCTGACCACCACAGTCATACATTCATTCAGGCAAGGTGGGTTAAGTGTCTTGCCCAAAGCCCCAACTACTATTATTTAACAAAGCTGCAGTTTTTTGGTCACACTTTACGTTACAGCACTGTAATTATATGGTAATAGTGTGGTAATAAACAGCTAATAAACAAGTGAATGATATAGTAATTATGGCTTAATATCAAGTAGTTTCTATGTAATAACACATGTAACTCCATGCAATATGTTTAGCAAGGTATCAAGATAGAAACATTAAGTGTAATAACCAAGTAATTACTTGTAATTTATGTTTTAGAATACGAGGTTAGGATTGGCAATTACACAGACATTACTTGAAAATTAATCATATTTACAACATTAAAAGAAGCTGTTGGCATCGTTGTAGTCAGAATGAACTAAAACTAAAATCCCAGTTGCTTTATGAAGATGATTTGATCCCTCAGTTGGAGTTTGATTTCTTGGAACTAATTTGTGCAACAGGATCATTATTCATCCAAACTGAAATAGAACGCAATGCAAAAAGACACACAATAAACTCAGTGCCCTTTCAAAAGCAAACCATTTTGATAGTTTTTTAATTAATAAACTATTTATTTACCTTTGAGATTCTAAACAAGATTTTTTAGAACTTCTAAAACATGCAGACAACTTTTTCATCCCCCTATTATCACTAATCGCAATTTTCTTGCCCAAGATAATTGTGACAAAAAAAAAAATCAACATTGTCTCATGCCTAGTGGTTACAAACTTGTTGCATCTCTTTTCTTTTCTAAACATATTGCTATTCATTTTTTATTTTTTTATTTTAACAATACCAGATATAATTTAGTATCGCTCATTTTACTTACCTGCTTGTCTACCTACACTAGCCACACTTCTTTTCCCATCCTAAATCCTCTTCAGCCCTTTGCCAGCTCACCGCACCTAACCACCAGCTAATTTGCCTGGTGTGTGGGATGCTAAAGTGTGTACATTATGCAAAGACATTACCATACTGCTGTGCAAGGTAATATCACTCTATATCAGCGAAGGGAAAGCTAAATCTGCCCTCCCCGTAACCATGAGGTACACAGTGGTGCCACTAAAACAAAGGTCAATAATTCACCCAAGGATTATAAAACTCATAAATTGTTTTCAGAAAAGTAGGTAGGCTGTGTGCGTTTTTGTGTGCCTGTGTGCGTCTGTGTGTGTGCGATATTGAGCTAGGCACCTTTGCACCAGTGTGAGGCAAAATAAGCAGGGATGTTTACCATATCAATAGGAGCCGCACGCGTGTTTCCAGACGTTCTCCAGGCAATACAAAGTGACTGAGCAATGACGCAAATGATGTCCTAGCCTGACACATCAATATGAATGGGAGGGTGTAGTCATATTTCAAACTAGGGTAAGGCGATATGGGGATGATAATTGAATATTGATCTGGGAAGTTGAATCGTGATACAGCTAGCAGATGCACAAACCAACCAGCTAACACTTACCCTTTTCGGCAGAAGAGTTTTATACAGTACATTGCTTCTACACAGTTCCACACTTGCTGGTTGGCTGGTTACCAAATGTACTTACGTGCTGGGAATGGATTTTCAGATCTTGCTGGGTTGCCACTGTTGTATGGCTTAGGGAAACACATAAAAAAAAAACAATATAAAAAGTGGCATATTGTATCTTGCTGTAAACCTTTTGTAAGACTTGGCAACTTTTCTGATCTCTTTGCCGGGACTGTATTCAAGTAGTATGCATGCGTCCTCCATAATTCCCAAAGCTCCCCTTGAACTGATCCCACACAGATCCGCCTTGCCCAATAAAAAGCCTCGGACATGGAAGTGATTGAATTTCCAATTTTACATTCCTTCATGTATGTCCACCAGCACAAAATGAGAAAAAACAAAAAAAAAAGAATGCCTTTTTGCTTCTCGGTTGCCAGGGTACAATCGCTCAATGATTGCATGATGCATTCCCGACAGATGATGCACACCGCCTGGACAACTCTCAAAAAGATAACTGTGTAAATAGAGATAAGGCAAACTGCTGGTTAAATCCCCTCACTTCGGCAGCCACATGGTGCGACGCTAAGCGCAAATCAAATGTGGGATTGTCTTGGGAAGGAGGGAAACAATAGTTCTTTTTTAGCAATTTTTAAGTCGACTTTTCCTGCCATCTGCGTGTATTTTCAGTGTGCTGGACTAACGTTAGTGGGCCCCTTGGCTATTGTACTAACATGTTTTAACTTACTTACTATGTAATTTTCTATAGACAAAAACATTGAGTTAATTTTAATTTGTGTATGTTTGTGTAATCCTACTGTACATCCTGCAACAACCTTTTTTCAGTGTTAAAAACTTTCGCCTTATCCATATAGTACACAGTGATAACATACTTGTGGCATGGTAGTAAAATTGTTAACACTGGCGTTGATTCTTGTATCAGGTTGACCATTTTAGTGAGCATGTTCCTTTGTCAGAATAAGTTTTGATGTGTTGATAATTGATACATACAAAAAAAAAATCTTCAGAATTTTGCCTGAAACTGAACATAAAAAGCGAATTTAGAAAAGAACTACAGATCACGACTTACTGGTTACACCACTTATCAAACCACATGTAGCTTCCCGCAAATCATATATTAGTCTCGTCCCTTATAGGAGGAAAAACAGCTGTCCATTTTAGTGCATTATTATTATTATATATAAAGTGGGCCTGAGTCCATCAACACGCCTTTCCCTGCTGTCTGGACGCTCATAACGATTTCACCATACGGGTCAATAGTTAAAGCAGCCCTCTGAAGCGGTCTTCGATTGGATGATGGTCAATCATGCTAAATGGCGTACTTTAGCCCGTGTACGCACTCAAGGACAGGGTTATTTTGATGCGAGCCAATTGATCCAGCGGTGACAGACAAGTAGATGTCTAATAAGAAACCCAAAACTCAAAAGATCTCGCAAACTTATCCCTCTATGTACGCAGCGGGTGTTCTGTGGATATGGGATTTTGATGAAACATTGATATTTTTAGTTTCTGCTGGATGAAGTTTGCTATCTTTAAATCACAGCATTTTGGGCCAAAGAAGTAACATCCTTGAATAAAAAGGGAGATATACTGTTGCCAAAAGCAGTGGATCTCAGAGAGGCTGTGAAATGTAGCAAATCTCAGCCTTAGCCCAATTCTAAAGTGAGATACTGATGCAACCAGAACACATGCTGGCGACTGGCCTGGAGAATGGCCTTTTTGTACGCTTTGTCAGTTATTGCAGTCTTTTACAATAGAGAGACACAAAGACTTCCGTTCTATTATGACAACAACTAGAAAATGATAAAGTATTTCTAGATTCTTTTGATTATTTTTTACTACTAGGGGCTACGAGTGACTGAAATTAACCGCAACTATGGGCCTTAGACAGGGTACACTTTCAGAAATAGACCATTTTCTCACATTTAGGCACTTTGGGAAATCTAGAGTTACCAATGTGCATGTATTTGGGGGTTGGGATTATGTTGGGGTCATGCCAACCAGCATGCTTAAAATTTGAAATACTGCGAAAGAAAGGAACTTGTAACACAAACAAGTAAAGTTAAATTTATTTGGGAACAAAACATATATTAAGTAAAGTAAACAGTAAAATATATGATAACCTAACATTTGGCCTAAAAGGTACTGCTGTTATCTAAGTGAATGTAATTAATTGACTATTAGTTGACTATAACCTTACTGACTGATCGACTTGACTTAGCGACTAAACCTAGCCGGAAAACTACACACCCTGAAAATTGAACCCACAACCCTTTTTGCTGGGACACTAATTAACCCTTTTATCTCTTCAACTTCAATCTTTTTGCAAATTTATTTTTCAGTCAACTCCCTTCTCATAGCCAACCACCTTTTGGGAACCACTGTTCTATGAAATCCATTTCTGTTCAATACCAGTTCTCAGTACACCTCCTCTTGTGGTCTCATTAACATTAAGTTCTCATTCTGCTTTTAATACCATATCAAAAAAGCCACAGATGTAATCAGTTGTAAACATTACAATCGCTAAAAAACAAATAGTACTTCTTTTGGGGCACTATTGTTCTTGTGCAGCAGATGGCCTAAACAGTTAATTCCCCTCTCCCTATTGTCGGTAGTCCTTTGATTGTACCGTGTATCTTTATCTGACGACATCAAACGCCACGCTATTCATTCCTGAGCTTATTTTCCAAGACAGATTGCTGGTTTACTTGAGAGCAGCTGTGTATCGCCATCAGGTATAAGCTATTGGGGGCTTATGCCAGGTTTCCGAGGATTTTTGGTTCAGGGCGCGATGCATACATGAAAGGGAATTTTGTCAGAGGGGCTCCATGAATAATGCAACGGCGGAGTGGATTTGCAGGTCTTGCTGAAATTAATATGATTCTAAAAAAAAAAAGGAAGACGGAGGGTTTTAAGGAGGGGAAATGAGTTAAGAAAGTGGATGGTGGAAGTGTGCATCTATAGGTTCTGGATGCTTAAGTAGAGCTGTTTACATGCTTGTGAGAATATATTGCAAAGGTTTTTAACATGCACACGTACTGTATGTTCAAGACAAGCCCGCTGAACTTCAAAACAAGTTAGACAGGTAATTGACTTTGTACATGATGTTTTGGTGCCATGTGGATTGTTTTTTCAAAGTTGATGCAAGATTTAGTGAGTAGTAGATCTGTAGCAAAAATATCTTGCTAACCCTAAACCTAAAATCTTGACAGTGGGACAGCCCAAAATTGCAACCCTTTAGGTTAGGCTAGGTTCAACTTTATTGTCCCTGTAGGGAAATGTGTCCTCTGCATTTGACCCACATAAATTAATTCATTTTTGAATAAGGTGTAATGTAATCAAACTACTTTTTGTTATAAATAAACAAATAATCCAGAACCCATGATTGCTTTAAGGACAATTTTAAAAATAAATTCAGCCTTGACAAGGACTGGGAATGGTACCTCGGATTATAAAATCACCCTTGAGATAGAGACTGGATTAAGAAAACAGGAAGGCAACTTTAGCATTAGCTTTAGCATTAATCATTATCTATCAAAGCACAAAATGACAAAATATGAAGCAGGTGAACTACAGCTACATATTTGTTAGATAAAAAGTCTATAAAGTAGGGATGCACCGATCCGATCACCTGATCGGAAATCGGGCCCGATCACGTGGTTCCAGACTCGATCGAAATCGGTCGTTACCCCCCCGATCAGGACTCGTGTGTGTGTGTATATATATATATATATATATCAGATCTATAGTTATGCCCTCCTTTTTCCCTCCTCCCGCTGACGCACAGACAGCCACACTCACTATTCACATCTCTGCTCTGAGGCGCACACACACTCTTCATATCCCGCTCTGTCTACAGCACATAATGTAGCCTAGTGTAGGTCAGAACAGAGACGCACAGGTTTTTCTAACCTACCAAAACACACATTAAGCTACGCTGCTAACTCTGTCACCGGAGTAAATGAAAACTGAAACTAAAGAGCACGCATTTTGACAGAACTTACTGCGCAACGGGAATCTATTCACACTTCTGTCTTCATCAAATCACTGTCCTAAATCCTAAATATGTCCCAGAGTCAAGGAAACAGCTGCATATCCCGTAATTTGACGTCTCTGTAGCGCTTGAATCCAGCACCATGCATTATAGCCCCGGCACCGGCACTCTTAATTAAGATTGACGTCTGTCAATTGAGCATGAGTTGGAAGCATGCAACAGTGTCCCACAGTAGCTCATGTTAGTAATAGTGAGTTATACAGGGGTACAGGGTTTTTAAAAATAAAACGATTAAAAATTAATGATCAGTAGGCCTGTACTCTCTCAAAATGTAATCTATAAGCCCTACTTTATTTATTTATTGATATTTGTTAGGAACAGATAGACAGACCTACAATATATTGATCATTACAGTCTTAATCCACTGAGAATAACTTTAAAAAAAAGTTACATCACAGAGTGTTAAATGTTAAAATAAAGTGAATAAAATAATCCTAGATCTTTGCTCTTCTTTATTTTTTTAAATTTATTATAGAAGTATCGGATCGGGACTCGGTATCGGCCGATACTTAAAATCAAATTACTCGGAATCGGATCGGGGGCAAAAAAACCTGATCGGTGCATCCCTAGTCTGGTCCTTACATGTAAAAACAGTTTATTTCTAAAGACATTCACTTTGCTGTAAACTTTTAATTGTGAAAGGTTTCCCTGATAAGAAAGGAGCATTTAATTTATCACAATAACTAGAATGAGTTGCTCCAACATCAGCTTTTCCAGGTTAAAGGTGCCTTGTTTTAGTGACACATTGTCACTTTAGTGGTCATTGTGGACACAAGCTAAAACAAACAGTCAGTACATGGGTGTTTGTTAAAGCCAGCGACACTCCCAATAAAGACAGATATCTTGACAGCTCCTATATTGCTGTCTTTTACTGTCTTTGACTAAATTAATCATTTTATATAGGCATTAATAAAAAAAATAAAAATAAAACCAATGTGAAAGCTAATGTTTGATCCAAAACTATAAATAAGTAAATAAAGCAGAATTGTTTGATAAATGATGCATTAGAAGATGTATTGCACTATTATAGCAACCAGCGACATCTGTTGAGATGATTTGATCCGTGTGGTCAATTGACTGCTCTATTGAATTGTATGTAACAGTGTTTTGACCAGTCCTCTGAGGGAGAGGGAGAGGAGCAGTAGTTTTATTGTGGTTCAATCTGGGACAGCTCTCATAGAAAACACTTGTAAAAAGAGAATTTGGATGTGACTGGTTGATGCAACAGCCCAAGACAAATCAAAACAACCACTGATATGATCTACAAGAATATTCTACAATTGTAAAATAGTTTAATAAAAGATTAACAAATTATTTGTAAATTATTTGTAAATGTATAGCAGCATACAATATTTTAAGTGTCCTCATGTTACTAACAAATGTTGGTAAAAGGCTTCTTGTTATCAGCAAATCTAAAACCTAATTTGCAGCACATGGTTGAGCTGTTTTTAGTTGAGTATACAAATCAGTTTTGGTTGTGATTTCACAGTTCAGTAATAACATGCTGACCGTGTTAACTGTTTCAGGAAGTGAAGGAGGCTCGTCAGCGGTATGAGACACGGTTGGTTGAAGTCGATTCTGGACGAAAAGAGGAATATGAATATAAACTGAGCCAGGCCCTGACCGACATGAGGTCCCAGAATGAGGAGCAGATCAAGATCTACAAGGACAACATGGAGAGCACCTACGGAGCCAAAGTAAGATTAAATTAAACATGAATGGATGATTGTTGTCATTTGACTTAAGCTACACTAGAGGGATGAAGCCACCATTAGCAACACATTATCATACAGTACAATTATGTGGTAACATAAATGTTAAAGATGGTGTTATTATGCACCTCACCACAAAATGACTTCCTGCATTTCAGGAAGTGATGCATAGAGCTTGGTTCCTCTTTTGAGGTGAGAGTGAGGAGTAATTGATGTGTGTTTGTTGGTCTGCAGCTGGAGGACCTGCACCGTCTGTCTGAGATGAACGGAGCGTCTGCAAACATGGCCCGAGAGGAGCTCCGAGAGTCCAGCCTGAGGATCGAGAGCCTGAGCGCTCAGCTGTCCGGACTGCAGAAGGAGGTGAGGGAAGCTTACACTATATACAACTACTGACTAGAATATTACGGTTCCTGTTTACAGTGTCAGTTGTAGGAACTATGACCTTATCAACATGTTAAATATTCAACAGTAAACTCAACATGTAAATTAGCAGTTTTACTTAAAGAGGGGGTATTATGTAAAATTGACTTTTTTAAGCTTTATATCATGTTAACATGTCATTCCCTTATTAAAAACACCCTGGAGTGTTGCTCTGAATAATTCACGCATGTTTTAGTAATCTTTAAATTTACCCGCGGCAGCCAT
>JAVQJW010086715.1:0-12265 GCA_036025195.1 Hypseleotris klunzingeri
AGTCAGTCTCTTAAAGAGAAGCGCTGTCCACAATAGCGGCTTCAGACAGCGCGCAGTGTGTCATTTGAATATGTTGGTTTGCACGTCTAATTGTTTGCGCAGTTCTCTTAGTAAATCACATGCAACACGCCCACAAATAGCACACGGTAAATTTCTAATTGCGTTAGCAATTTAGCGTCTGTGTTAGTAAATAACCCCCTAAGTTTGTAATTGGTCTCAAACAGAATAACAAAATACTGATTTGGAAAGTCCATAATTTTTTCAATACTTTTTAACTATATATCCATTTTTTTCTATGTAATTCTGACTATCAGCTGCTGAACAAAATGTATCTATAGAAACCTTACTTATATTGGATTTTGGGGAATAATAGCACATCTTCCTGGGACTAAATGGCTTTTGTCTCGATCCATCACTTCTTGCTGCTATATAAGATTGCATTGAACCGGGCTAGACCATATTTGAGGAGGTGACTTGGATGGAGTTATTCTTTGTAACTGTATCCACACACATAGACATTGCTCACACCAAATTGACGCTCCCCTTCTTTCAGAGCAGTAAATTTATGAGAATATGAAGCAGCCAGGAGTATCATGGGTTATCAGCCTGTCAATATTTGAAGCACTACTGGCGAATACTAAAAGCCTGCAGAGACTGAACTCAGCTGGGCTCCGTTCCATAAGGTCTCCATTTCAAATACTCTGAAAGATGGTGGAATTTAAAAACATGCAACATACGGTTATTGATGTCATTTGAAGAAGCAATGCCAAGAAACCCCATAGAAATATATTTTTTTGTCTGATCGGTCAAGATAAATTAACTTAAGGGTAAAGCTGCGCCTGTGTTGTGATCGATAGTGAGAGAGATAATAAGCATATAGAGAAATTATTTTAAATTATTTGTGAAGCTTATTGATTTGTATTTTGTACTTTTAAAAGGGGGGCATGGTGGCCTCCCAGCAAGGAGAGTGTAGGTTCGGTCTTCGGGGAGTCCGACTTAGATCTCTCTGGGTGGAGTCTGCATGTCCTCCCCATATTACTGTGGGTTCACTCCTATAAAATATATGCATGTTTTCGGAGAATTAGTCAATCAAAATTCTTCCTATTGAGTGAATGTGAGAGTGAATGGTTGTCTGTCTGTGTACGTCTTAGTGTCAGCCCTGAACTAACTCGCCATTGTGCATGTTGCCCATAGTTACTGGGATGGGCTCGGGACAGAAATAGGAAAAGCAAAGTTGAATGAATGAATTGAAAGCAATATTTATTTAAAAACAACAACAGCCACATATTGGTGATGTCACTTTAAGGCACTATTTCCTCCTGCTGGCCACGCCCACTTCACTCTATTACTCCAAGACAGCTCTGAGTGGAGCAAGAGGCCTAATTAGCTGGGCTATTAGCAATACGAATGATAGGAGAAAAGCCTCTTTGTACACAGATATGGACAAGGAAACGTCATTGTATTGTCATAGAAAATAATAGCAGAATGGGCCCCTTTAAGTTACCCAGCATTGGTTAAATATAGCCTTTTCTTACCTGTCTACTTTGGCATTTTCTTAAAACAACACTTCCCAAGTTAAGGTGATATTTGTTAAGACTCAAATCATTAAGTAAATGTTACGAGTTATTTTTAAAATGTTATTTTTGAAGCTGGTGTGTGCAGTGTGCAAACCTTGAGTGCACTTTCCACAGAGAACACAATGTTTTGTTTTTTTTAAATGGATGGATGATTACTTCTAATGCTGCTAAAATCCGAAGCTATACCTGGTTTTGCTGCTTCACCTTTTTGTTGTGCTTTAAACAAAAAGTTCCGAACAAATGGCAAAGTGGAGAATGTCCTAAGCTGAAGGTCAAGGTTAGCTTTAAGAAGACTTCTAGTGAGGATTGTCGGGATACAGCCCCTAAACTTTCCTAAGCTTCCTCCGTTTAGCTCCTTGCCATTCCTGCGAGCGGGCCTCTTTGACTCTCTTTTGTTCCCACTCATCCTAGTTTTACACAACCCACCTCTGCCCTTTCTACCCCTCCCCCCTGTAAACTCGAACCCTCTTGCAATACCCTGCTTTCTATTCTAAGCATACCATTCACCATCTTTTCCCCCTATATAGGTGTTCAAATAAGTGGGAGTGTATAGCTTGTGCGTGAGTAAGTGGAAGTCTTGTGGCTCTATTCACGGGGAGTGCCGGTCGGTTGGCGCGCGCACACACAGGCAGCTAATGAAGTTCCCCAGCACCTCGTAGCCCTATTAAACTCATGCCCCCTACCTCTACCCACTTCACCCCCTGCCTCCTACCTCCTCTCCCCCCAAGGGACCTTGAGTTGGCGGGGAGCAAAACCAAGGCTGCTATGGCAACAACAAGGAACCCTCCCTTTTTTCCTTCCCTTCTCCCACAGGTCTCCTTAGCAACTGGTAGCTTGGCATTGCGGTAATGAGTGTGCCCGGTGTGCCAGGCTTTGTGTCACGTCAGTGTGTGGTGTGTGTAGTTGTGTGCACATAAGTGTCTCTGAATTTGTGTGTGTATGTGTGTGTTAGTTCCCTACAGGTTGCCAATGTGGTGCAGGTGAGAGCCACAATGTGTGAATACAGGATTTAAAGCCATGAGTTGGTGATAATCCAGAATATTTGTGAAGATTATTTGATCAAATTTTGATACGAAAAAAAGGGAAGAAATGGCTGTCTTCGGATGTAGTTGATTGACAAAAAGGAGTTCTTGAAGCAATTTGTCCCGCAGCTCGGTAATCGTAGACTGCTGGCTGATTTCTATCATTGTATTGTGGTGGCGCAGTGGAAGATTTGTTAGCACTTTTGCCTCACAGTTAGAAGATACAGGTTCACATCTCAGACTTGGTGAGGCTTGTCTTTGTTTCCTCTGAGTACTCCACCCCCCATCAATCTCAAAAGATGCCCAATATTAATAGCATCCTTAAGGAGGGCTGCTCGTTGTGTAACTTTTCTGAATGATTGCCTATTTTTACGAAAACATCCTGTACTATCTCTTCATTTTCATAATTTAAACAGAAATTGAGAGCACATTTGAAGAGGTCCTTGGACTTGACTGGCTGTTCCTACAGTATGTGCAAGTGCAGATAGCCTGTGCATTTTCATGGAGGAAGATTGTGACCACTCCTGTCAGTACTGTGAAATTGAAGCAATTAAAGGGACAATCTGATGAATTTTGCATGCCATGTGTACGGCTGCCTTTGAGTTTGCTGCTCTGCTGAAATTAAATTAAACGCTGAGAATGGTGTTTATTAAAGTGTGATCAGAGGTGTGCACTGACCTTTAGAATGTGGGAAATGAGATTCTCATTGTTATGAATGAGATTATGTGGAGGCCGAGTGTGAAAAAGCCCAAGCCTGCATTGATTTTATTGTTGGCCAACAGTTTCTTTGTATACAGCAGGGGGAGTTTTCAATATAATCAAATCCACACTGTGCCTGTTTGCTATTAAATGGACTGATACACAAATAAGGACACACAGGCGCTCACATAAATGCAGATTGACTTGCAAATGCTCGCACACATGCATATCTTGCCCATCTTGTAAAAAAAGCTGTAAAAGCCTCTCCAGAAACGTGTTGGTCTTTAACAAAAGCATGGCAGGCCCAATGGAAAATGTTAGTTTGCTCCCTCGACGAGGTGTGAAGCGCGAGCAGGCGGCCGGCCCCACAGGTTGCCCAGCTCAAACACCTGTTGTGTGAATGCTCTGTGGGAGTGTGTGAGCTCAGCCTCTCTCTCAGGTCTCACTGGAGCAGCCACACCCTGCTCCTCCAGGCTCCCCCGTCTGAGTGTGGGCGTCAGACACGCTGCCCAGATTGGGTCCCCTTTGTGCCCAGATTGGGTCCCCTTTGCGCCCACCGGAAACACTCAGCTGTCCCTGGCATCGGACGAGCGGATTTTCCGATCCCCTATCTGGGTCTCAGATGCTCCGCTAATCTGTCAGTTTCTATTTTTACCCACCAAAGCTGTGGCAGCCCCGTGCTGTCCCAGACCTTGCCACGCCAATGCCAACCTTTCACTTGGCATAACAGCTGATGAGTCACCAGCTATTGGCTACAATTAGTGCACAGTCAGCCAGGAATCCCCTCCTAACTCCAATGTGCCCATCTCCACTTCCTGCATGGTTTGAGGCGGCTAGACACGCAACACAGTCTTCCCATTTTTATCTTTATTTAAAATGGCACTCCTGCTGTGAAGTGGAATAATGGGGTCAGATACAGAATGCCTTTGAATGATTCCACAGTGAACACTCAGTTTATTCAAGTACAATGACAGCCAAGGGAATGCACATTTGAATTGGTTCAGCGTTAAGATTAAGTAATGTTTCACCCATAATATGGCAGGACAGCTTTTGGCAAATAGCCTCGCACAAAACGAAACAGATTGTTGTTTTTACTATCCATGTCTTTCCTTCAAGAATTTACAAATGCTGCCAATTCCAAGAGACCCCACAGTGATACACTGATAGATACAATTCCTAATCCTAGGTTTATTTTCCTCTCCAATGAGGGCTGTAATGTACCTTGCATGCCAATGCAGTCGTGACCACTGCTGTGGAGGCGATGATGGCATGTGGCAGAGAAGTAACTGTTTCTCACCTCCTAATAAAAGAGACTCCTTTTTAATCTTTTCAATTTGATTGCATTCCAAAAAACAGGCCTGTCTGCCCATCTGTCTCTCTTAAAGAAGCCTCCTAAAGGGATTTTAATCATCTGACTCTGAGCTGCTCAGGCAAATAGCTAAATATCTCTTTCTCTCTTACACACATTTATCCCACACACATACACAGGAAAACAATTAAAATCTACTTTTTCTTCTTCCTGCTATAGTTTTAGATATCGCTTTCTGATACACTATTTCATCTTTAGTCCATTATATTGTATCTTTAAAGCCATCAGGCCTTTCAGTCCCACTTCAGATGCCCTCAGACACATCACATTCCCCCGACCCCATCCCTATTAATCTACATGCCTCTAAATTCTTTATTTGCTTCAAAGGGACAACGCGAGCCGTGACATCAATCACGGAAAGCGAATATTTAGCCGGCGCTAATTTCCACCAATAGCCTGGAGACAGGCTTAGATGACAAAACTCATTCCTGTGCCGAACAAAACTGCTTGTGTTGAGACCTCCCCTCCCCCTGATCCCTGCTGCCTCCTGCACAGGCAAAACCGGCATTACAATAAATGCAGTTAGCGCTTCTGTTACTCCCCCTTGATTTGGGCTTATCAAATGAATGTGCGCCATAGAGGTATAGCCTTTGACAAAACATAATGGCTCCATTCTGCATGAAATGGTTGGGTAATACCAGTCGAGTGTGGCAACCGGCTTTACCCGGTGCCACTACAAGAACAGCTGCTGTGTTCTTAGCTGGGCATGCACACCACACTACTTCACCCTTGAGGTTGTTTCAGTCGGGTGAGTGGTTTCTTTTTGCCGGTTCCCAGACCCCACTCACGGGCCATAGTTCCTCACTCAGTTCTGTTTGAATGAGTGCACATTGGCCACAAGATAGGTCCTTTAAAGCGTTTGACCTGTTTCCTTGCCCCTCTGTTGGTGAGCATGTGGGTGGGTGAGAGTAGAAGAGGCAGAACTCTTTGAGGGTTGGGATGGGGGGTTCAGGGAGGGCTATGGGAAGAATGGGGGGCATTTTGAGGGCACCGCTTTGTGTGGCTTACATGGGGCCCCTTGGTGTATTTTACATTCCCATCTACATATCCTAGGATCCTCCAAGTCCTTGTATTACGTTAAGCACAGCTGTCACCAATGATCTATAGAACGTCCATAAATTTAACCTCAAAGCAGCAAACAAGGGGTGCTCTGGGCATGGGGCCAATGTAGTTGAGTTTGTAAACCAAATTTTGAGCACTCCTATTGGGCTTGTAATGCAGGTGCAGTTGGTTAGACACCAGTGTTTTGATAGACAATAAATTGCATTGATTGTGGGCACTATATAGGCCTAGTCTCTGAATTCAAGGAAGGATAGGAAAAAGGGGAGCAACTGATTTCCCAGAACTTAATAATTGACCTGACTAGACTCACAAGAGCGATTCTCAAGCACATAGGAATGAATAAAAGTTGAAGACTACCTGTGTGCCGTGGAAAAAAGTGTCAATCTTTTACAAAAGTAGCATAAGCTTTTAATCCAGGGACAAAGAGGGCTATCATATGGCTGGGCGTTCATTGTCTAAATCAGCTATCAGGATTTTTCACCCTTAATAAGAATTGACCCAAAGCTGATTGTCTCTTCATCCACAGAGGCAACTTGGTTAACCTTAATTAGCTTTGATTGGGCCATAAACATTCTCTTTGGCATTATGGCTGAATACGTGCCATCAGTCTGGTTTAGTGCTGCTTGTTGGTAGCTAGCAGGACTGACAGCAAAACAAAGATCTCACTATACTACTTTTGACTTTGTATGCTTCTCTGTATTTTGGGACCAGACAGGGCATCGCTCTGCATAGGTCCACCCACCCCGGTTCATTCATTATTTAGAGGCCTCCTTCTACGTGGCCTATTGTATTAAAGGGGTATGATTTGAATAAGAAGTAGCCCGTCTTGTGATGTGTGTGTTCCTTTATGTCGATATATGTTTCTGTAGGCTTCATTCGTCTGCCTTGCCAAGCCAGTGGGTTGGATGAGAATTTCCATTTTATGAATATTTAATACATAATAAAGATTTCAATTTTATTGCTATTCAAGCCGTAGGGGTTAAAAAAAAATCTGCCAAAGCCAACCCGCAAGGACAGAAAGGTAGATAGTTTTTTTAGAAGAGTGAAAAAAAAGCTCACATCAGCTTAGTCCCTCTAAAATCATGCCACATTAGAGAAACACACACTCACTCAAATGGTTTAACACAATCCTATGAAGACTTCACAGTGGCCCTATTTTCCACATCTCACATTCTCTTTTGCTGTATGACTTTTGGATCATAGCATGTCCTGGCTGCCTGCTGAGTCCGTTGTGACCTGGCATGGCTCTGTATGAGACACCCAGCTGGGAGTGCCCCTGAATCAACTTGGGATTAGCCAAGGATTGTCTGGGATTACTCGGGATGGAGAAGGATTAGCAGTGACTGCCTGTTTCAGGGGCGTGAGGGCCAGAGGATGGCCAAATTGCCCCTGACTCAGACTCAGGCAACAGGAGGTGAACACAACCACACCCACGGTAGAACCACCTGCAACCAGAGCTATTCTTAGCCTCTGTTAAGCACACACTGACAGGAAGGAAACAAAGGGAAACAAATGTGGTGGAAAACTACAGGACAGGAAGCTAGTGGCTTGCAATGTTGATGATGCCATGGCTGGCCACTGTCCGAAATCTCTCAAATCTCACTAGCAGGTGGATTCATCAGATAAAGAGGGTTTGGGATGATGACAAATCCCTTCAAGTTCAGTGGGGCTGCTCTTCCCTCATACAAGTGGATAAATCGAGATTTGAATCTAACAGGTCACACTGAATTGCAACATAAAGTGGTTTGGCTCTTGGAAAGATGTCGCCTATAGAAAGAGCAGTAAAGCACGAATGACTCAGAAAATTGCATTACATATGTTTTAACACTCAGGACTTGATGGCACTGATTTGGTATGGTTTGATAGGTGGAGGATTGGGCCGGGGTGAGACGGGGAGTTGGCGCGGCACGTAGAGGAGCCGTCAGAAGCAGGAGCGGGCATCCCCTGCGGACCCGCACTGCCGAGATGAAAGGCTGTTTAGTGTTGGAGCAGCAGCATCAAACAACCGCCTCCACTTGCATCCTTCTCCCCCATCCCCCACTCTCCACTCTCTCTCCACAATATGATATAGTTAGGCTGTTGCACGTTTACCCGGTTGCCATGGCTACCCAATGCTAGAGGTGTCACAACGAGATAACCCAAGGAGGCATTCGCAGATCACCTGAATTCGGTTTTGCCTCCCCATTTATGTGTGCCGCAATTTGATTTATTTGTTTCCCCCGCCGCGCAATTCAGTGGAATACAAATAATCCGCTACAATAATGGAGATGGTAGAAGTATGAGTACCCCTCGTTCTATTGTACCGGGGTATTTCAGAACCACAGGGGTCGCTTTTGATTTGATATTTTTTCCCCGGCTTCAATGTCAAAATGCCTCGCCACAACAACAAAGAACAGAATTGCAACCACAGACTCGGTAGCCCATCAAGCACTTTAGCATTCAGCAGCCCTTGAGATGTAAATGAAATAAAAAATACAATCTTACTGAACGAGTGGCTGCACATGACAGAGCTGAGGATAATGTAAAAGTATTTGGTGATGAATAACTGAATGTGGGGAGATTGAAAGTAGAAGTGGAAAATGACAGTTTTGTATCGGGGTGGGAAAATGTATAAAAATTGGAAAATCATGAAAAATAATGTACTTAGCGCTCGGTGGCGGAAGAAAAGGGGATGCGATAAAGACAGAACAAGGAGGTGAGGGGAGATTGGAAGCGAAGGTAGATGTCAGAGGGTGGGATGCATCCATTAGTCTTCCTTCCTCTTCCCGGCTTATTCCCTCTCATGCTCCCCTTCCATCCCAGTCCATATACAACAGTGGAGGAGACAAGGCTGGCACTAAGCCAGACTGGCACCCACATCAAACGTACAGTACGCCCCACCACAGCAGCTTACATCAGTCTGGGCCGTGAGGAGAGGCAGAGGAGGACACGTGGATTGATGGAAATGAAAGTGGGAGGATTGACGTACATACGGAGCTCGCCTCAAGACTTGAGATCCAGGTCGTTTCAGGTTGGCTGAGGTTGACAGGGTCTTGCTCTGTGCCAGCTGCAGCTGTCTTTCAAAATGTGTTTGTGTTTTTCAGCGCGCGATCGCATTTCTAAAGCTATGACACTAGTTGACACTGATTGAATAAAGCGCGGAGATATACCTGCCTGTGGATTTTATTTATTGGGTAGAGACAGTGAAGTGGCATAGTGATCTGGAACATGTGCAGCCAAGACAATACGTCAGGCCTAATCATTTGTCATCAAGGACATGCTTTTAAGTTTTGAAGGATTTCTCAGCTTCTGTGAAACTACAATAATTTCACATAACACTGGCATCTCACAGCACCTGCATAGATAATGAAGCTATTTGGGATCATAACTTAAATTTATGAAGGACCACCTGGGTTACATGGGATCATATTAAGGCCTAAAATTAAAATTTATTGTTGGTTTCAAGTTTTTTGTGCATTTGCCCATTTTGCCTTTTTTTCACATCTTTGATTTGACATGCAATATGGAATGTGCATAAATAAACACACACAAACACCAGACCTTTCAAGTATATATTAATTTTATTCTGTTTCTAAATGTATCTGTTTTTCTTTTTGCAGAATTCCATCCGACACAACCTGTCCCTCCACACGCGGTTCATTCGGGTTCAGAATGAGGGGACGGGGAAGAGTTCTTGGTGGATGCTGAATCCGGACGGAGGGAAGATGGGTAAAGCCCCTCGTCGCCGGGCGGTCTCCATGGACAACAGCACCAAGTACCTAAAGAGCAAGGGTCGCATCAGGGGCAAACGGGTTGGACGTCCCGGTATCGGCGCCGGTTCTGCTGTGGTGGGACTCCAAGGATCCCCCGACCATGGCAGTCCACCCCGAAAAGTCCTTCAGGCGTCAGGGGTTACGTCTGGGGCCGATGGAGAGTTTGACGCTTGGACAGACCTCCACTCCAGAGCCAGCTCCTCCGCCTCGACTCTGAGTGGGCGTCTGTCACCGATACTCGCAGAGGGAGAGGCAGGAGAACCAGAGGAGGGAGGCCTGTCCTGTTCCACGTCCCCACACCTTTACCCCTCTCCGACTAGTGCCCGATCCCCGTCGATGGGAGCCGGAAGTCACTGTCCGACCCTGGAGCAGTTGCCTCAGTTGGCCAGCCTAACGGGGGCCATCAGCCTGGATGAACAGCTGATGGATGAGGGCTATCACCACCACCACTCGCAGCACCAACACCCCTCTGTGGGTCGGCACAAGCACCAGAGTCCTGTGTATCACTACAGCTCCGCAGTGAAGGGCTCTTACACTGGTGTCTATGGAGGCTCTGGCATGGGCATGCTGCGTCACCACTCACCCATGCAGACCATTCAGGAGAACAAGCCAGCCAGTTTCTCTGGAACCATGCGGGCCTACTCCAGCACCAACGCTCTTCAGAGTCTGCTAACGTCAAACGGGCAGCAGTACTGCTCCAAGGACATGATGTTGGGATCGGAGAGAGAGAGCCTCCCCATGATGAGCCAAACCAGTAATGGAATCGGCTCTAACCATCACAATCACCACACTGGCCACCACAATGGCCACAGCCACAATGGACCTCACAGCCATAGAACTCACAGCCATACACCGAGCCACAGCTCACCTCACCTCACTCACAATGGTCACGGTCTGAGTCAGAACCACACTCCTCCTCGAGCTCAGGCGCTGGCTCCCAGAGGAAACAGTCAGCTCAGCTACAACCACAAAGCCCCCTACCTGTACAGCCCCCCCTCACACGCACACCTCCCTGGCACCACCACACTCCCTCCTAACCCGGCCGGCATGCTGGGGATGCCACAGGACTCCTGCCATGTGGCCGCTGCCCCTCATCCTCGTCACAATCATTATACAGACCACCAACACCAAGGGATAGCTAATGGACAGTACCACCTCAGCCAGGGCATGGGGGCCAACAGTGGTAATGGGTACCACAGCTACGACCAACATCACCCACACGAGAGACTACCCGCGGACCTGGACATTGACATGTTCCACGGGAGTCTAGACTGTGATGTGGAGTCTGTCCTCCTCCATGACATCATGGACTCTGGGGAGGAGATGGACTTTAACTTTGACTGCTCTCTGGCACAGGGAGTGGGCATCGGGATGGGCATGGGCATGGGTGTGACTATGGGGATGGGGATGAGCGCACTCGGAGGGCCACAACAAGCTCACAGTAACCAGAGCTGGGTGCCTGGTTAAAGTTACGGATACTGCATTGTAAACATGTTTGTTATCCATATCACACTGTGCTTAACTATGACATTCTTGACTCACAGAGACTAGAGGACCAATACCCATCTCTTTGTTGTCCCGACAGTTCCTCCTGTTTGGCCTCCTTCCCTTTTGAGAGATCTAGTTCATGTCACATTATGTTTCTCCTTAGATCAGCTATACTGTGATGACAATCTCTCAGCTGTGCTTGCCCAACTCTGTTTCTCATCTACCATGAGAACTAAATTCTCAATGCACTTTAATGCAAGTGGGTCACGTCCTCCTCAGAGTGCCTGTGTTGTACGGTGGCTGCAGTCTTTGACAGGAACAAATGAGGAAATCACAAGCTCCGTTGATAAAGTGTCACGACTTGGCATTGAATTAAAATTGGAAACCTTACTCTATATGCAGTCATTGTCCATTAGGTGACACATTCCCTTTTTTTTTGTGTCTTTTTTTATAATCTGAAAAATCAAGTTATATGCATACAATGTGACAGAAAAAAACATCCATGTAAAAACCTTAATGAGGTAAGCTCGTCTGATTTTAAAAGCTTAAAATTCGATGTTTTTCCGTTATTTGGAACTATGGCTCTTCTCTCAAATCTGAAATTTTGTTAATGATCCTTTGCCCTTGATAATAAAATGTTGTCACCATATCATTAAACTAATTCTATCATTACTGACTAGCATGTGATTTGGTGAATTAAAATGTCATATCCCCTTGTTTCACCTGTGCCTCTTTGCTTTACCCATTCTCCCTCTCCTCCTGCCATGAAAGACAAAGTAACCATTCTTCACACTAGGCCATTAATGGGACTTGATTGAAATTCAGCATCTTGCTTTTAATCTGCAAAGTGATGCTGCAGCGATGCGTCATTATTGAGAATCTAACGCGTTGTCCTCTCATCTCTCACCCCTGGCTGTCCGTGCTGGTGCTTGCCTCGCCGACTAAACGTGCCAAGAAAGTGAGACCAAACTGTGATTAACGCCAAGCCACCATAGCGCTCTGAGGAGGCCAATGTCACCGTCCACTTGCCAGCTCTTATGAAAAAAAATGAAAGATACAAGTACTGCCAATCTGTTTTCATATTGTCAGAAAATATAGCTAGTAGAGCATTAAAAACTGATCATCTCCATTATCTGTATTTTGTGTTTCTTTGTTGGAAAATTTTTGAATGAATCAAAGATGCAAAAAAGAGGAAACAATCAATTTTTAAGGAGCTGTTGAAATGACGATACGTCTTTGAAAATGGACTGGTTTTTGTTACATTTGTAGAACTTGATGACCATTCCACCGCAAGAA
>JAVQJW010087447.1:0-18394 GCA_036025195.1 Hypseleotris klunzingeri
AACTGTTGGTAAATGTTCATTATTTGTTTTTTGATTACTTATCTTATTTTGAAAGGGGGACAACAAATGACAATTGTCCCACAACCTATTTATAGTAAAGAGTTGGCTACTACATCGTAAATTTGCTTTATAACTACATGTGAATGAATACCATTATGAATGCAATGTGTTGACGGGTTAAAGTTATATAGCCTCGTTTAGAAACCAAATCTTTTTGGCTCTATTGGTGCTCACAAGAGGATAAAATACATAATTTGGTTATTTCTGATATTGTTTCTTTCGTTTTAGGGCAGTGACCTGACCGGAAGCGGAAGTGTCTAATGAAGGCGTCAGTAAGGGACTTTCCGCCTTCATTCAGACATTACGCTACGGTAAGTGTCAAATGCCCCCGAAAGCTAAATATTACTGTCTACGTTGCAGTTGTGTTTTGCACCACAGCGACAGTGGAATTAACATATTCTAATAATCTAGAAATATAAGAAACTATAATAGTAAGTGCGACGCAGCTGATTGACCTAGCTAAACGCTAGCATTCGTCAGTCAGCTGTTGCTAACAAAAACAAGGCGTACTTCTGCCGTCATGTCTCCCTTTTTTATTTTAAGCAAAAGTAATGTAAGAAATAACGTTATAAATGACAATGTATTGCAGTAATTCGATGTCTTGGGTAAAACTTATGCTAAGAAATTAAGGCAGGTCGACGAGGGAGGGAGTGGCGAGTCAAAACTATCTTTTGGTCGAAGCACCTGGAAAGTACCTCACCTTTTTATCGGAACAATGTGTTCATAATAATCGATAACCATTTCGTCATTGAACGCTATGTCCTCGCTGTCCCCTACTTATAAAATATGCACGTCATTTTCAGTGTGTCAATCACAGCCTATTTGACAGATAACCAGAGTAGAGTTGAAGCCATAAACTATTTATTTACTAATATTTACTAAATTGTGTTAGACGGGTTTATTTCTTTGCTACGACTAATTTCTTAAACTGATAATTATTTCGTTTTATCCTCAGATCCAGCTGAAGGAACCATATTCCCACTATCACTACCAAAGGAGCTACCTATTTTCTTTTTTGGTGTTATATCGCTACATTATGGCGGCTTAGACACCTTCAAAGGGCATGTCCAATTGGGGGGAGGGGTTTGAGAGCATATATCTTGGTTGTGTGTGATTGCGCTGTGGAGACTTATGTATTGTTTTACACACAATTGTTAAGTTCATTTACATAGTATGTTTAAGTTTAAATTATCTCCATATGTAAATACATCTTTTGTTTTAAGTTTTGTCAAAGTCTATTTGGATCCAGGCTGAGGCAATGAAGGCAACATAAGGAGATGTTAATTTTTGAAAACTGAGTGCTGTGAGTTTCAGTTTGCAAATTATGGTGTACTTTGAAAGTGGAGGGAAGGGCAAAGACATGTTCAGAGGTTCACGAGAAATATTGGTTGATGGTGTTTTGTTTCTTTTAATAAAGGCTTAGGTTTTCCCTGTGCCGTGGATTCATACCTTTCACAGTCATCGGTTTTAGAGGTTTTCCTTTCGGTTCTTGTGAGTGTGTGTGAGTGAAGAGACCTGGATATTCTCAAACCTTTCTCCCTTTTATGGGCATCCCTTTTTCTTAACAATACTTCAGTCTTATTATGGAAACACTTCTTCAACTCAAAAACAACCAATTTTTGATGGGTCTTTGTCGAAATGGACCACCACCTGAACTACAATATGACAACTCCTCAGGTATGTGTCTTTGAATATTTACTTTTAATCAGTTTTAATGTTGTTTTTTGTCTAATCAGTGATTGTGTCTTTCCAGAGCTCTTCCGTATTTCCAGCTTTGCTCGGTTCCCTGCTTCAGGAGTGACTGAGCGGAGTTTGGCTCGAGCAGGCTGGTTCTACACCGGTGTGGGTGACCGGGTGCAGTGTTTCAGATGTAATGTGACAGCAGAAGGTTGGCAGCCCGGGGACTGTCCAACAGAAAAACACAAGCAGCTCTCTCCATCATGTCCCTTCATTCAGAGCCTCCCACCAACAGCCAACCTGCTGTCGTCCTCTCACTCAGCTTTCTCCCCGCTCCGCATCGCACCAACTCTTCCTGTAAGAGTTACAAGTTAATGTCCCGTCTATGGCTTACACAAATACTAGAAGAGTATCTTATAACTTAAAAGAGTCAAATTTAGTTGTTATTTGTATGTTTTCATAAATATATTGTACACAGAGTCACCAAGTCATATAAATGTACTGACATTACCTGATTGAGGGTGCGGCTAAAACTGACGTCTTTCTTCTTGATGCAGCTCCCTGGCCCCGGTCCAGCTGCTCCAAACACTTCAGGAGGCCAAGGCGAAGATCCAGTGGGTTATTTTAATATGGGCTTCTCAGCTCTGCCTCCATCCAGCCCTCTCAGCTCACGTGGTGTAGAAGACATGTCCCACCAGAGACCGACGTGCCACAACCCCAGCATGCGGCGAGAGCAGGACCGCCTGGACTCCTTTCACTCCTGGACCGTCACTGTCATCACCCCGGCAGAGCTCGCCAAAGCAGGCTTCTACTACCTCGGGCAAGGTGACAGGGTGGCCTGCTTTAGCTGTGGAGGACAGGTGTGAATCTTAAATTGATTATTACGGTGGTTATGTTGTTGGGCTTATCCTCTTCCAAAAATATAGTTACATATAGATAGATATAGATTTGATGAATATTTTTGAAAGTTTTGTGGTAAAGTCATTCTTCTTTTACAGCTAAGTAATTGGGAGCCTGGGGATCGAGCTGTAACTGAACATCAGAGGCATTATCCGAACTGTCGATTCGTTCGAGGAGACAGAGCTGACAATGTGTCGTTGGCAGGTGCCACAGCTGCCTCAGGAGCCGCCACACAGCAGCTTTCTGCAGGAGCTTCTGCCCTGAACAATGTGTCTAACCCCGCCATGCAGCAGAGCGAGGAGAGGCTGCTCACTTTTGTAAACTGGCCCTCTCGTATTCCTGTCAGGCCTGACCAGCTGGCTAAAGCCGGCTTCTACTATGTAGGTACGGATGCTTTGGAAACTTGGATCAAAAAGACAAGAATTTGAGTCAATGGAAAGTATTGTATAAGCACTATTCTTGTGTACTGATGGTAATTTTAACTTAAATTTTTTAGGTCGTAATGACGATGTGAAGTGCTTCTGCTGTGATGGTGGGCTGCGTTGCTGGGAGTCAGGAGATGATCCTTGGGTGGAACATGCCAAGTGGTTTCCACGGTAAATGTTCATAAATGTTGGGAACAAATGCTGTTTATCCTAGTGTGGCAGTAATAACATCCTTGTTCAATGTAGGTGTGAATATTTGCTTCAGGAAAAGGGTCAAGACTTTGTTCACCAAATACAGGCTCGCTTTCCTCGACTGTTTGAACAGGTATGTAAAGTTTAGACTATTGTTTTAATAAACCCAAGGCAATTTTTTGAAATAACAATGTTCTCTTTTTTAAGCTATTAACAAATGGAGATGGCTCCAGAGAGTTTGTGGATCCTCCCGGTAAGTTAAAGAAATAACCCATTAAGCCGCATCACAAGATTCATGTTGTAATTTCATACATTTAATTTGACAATTCTTCTCAGTGGTCCACCTGGGTCCAGGAGAAGAACGAACTGAAGATGCGGTCATGATGAACACTCCTGTGATCAAATCAGCTTTAGAGATGGGTTTTGAGCGGAGCCTGGTCAAACAAACCGTACAGAGCAAGATTTTGACGAGTGGTGAAAATTATCGCACAGTCCAGGAGCTGGTGTCTGACCTACTGAGTGCAGAGGATCAGAAAAGGGAGGAGGAACGTGAGATGTTAGCAGAGGCAATGGCATCAGGTTCAGTTCTACCACATAATATCAGCATGTGTAAACAATTGCAGTTTCATATAATAAACATCTTATTTATTAAATGTGATTCTTTTTAGATGGATTTACATTTGTTAAGAGACACCAGGCTGCACTGGTCCAGCGCCTGAAGAGTGTGGAGCCAGTGTTGGAGCATTTAAAAGACCAGAGTGTTTTGAGTAAGTACAGTTCTCAATATTGTTGTATTAAAGAAACATATTATTAGGTTGGTTTTATAACAGTTGTTTTTATGCAGCTGCTGAGGAGTACAGTGGTCTCCAGGCTCAAACATCAGCTCAGCAGCAAACGGCTCGGCTGATAGAACTGGTCCTTACTAAAGGAAACGCTGCAGCTGAGGTTTTCAGAAACTGGATCCAGAAAAATGATGTTCACCTGCTTCGAGATCTCATGGGTACATCAGCCTTTTTACACTTACTTCACTAATATGATCTATTCAGATTTTAATTATCTCTTACATACCTAGCTCAATCAAATGAAGCAGTATCACCAAGCCAAGACCTCTCAGGTAATACACTGTACTCATAGTATTTTACATATAGAAAATCAACCTTGCATCATCCATTTAACACTGATAACAACCTTCTTTGCAGACCTTCCCATGGAGGAACAGCTGCGGCGTTTACAAGAGGAGCGTACCTGTAAGGTGTGCATGGATAAAGAGGTCAACATTGTCTTTATCCCATGTGGACACCTGGTGGTGTGTAAGGAGTGTGCTCCTTCACTGCGCAAGTGCCCCATCTGTAGAGGCCTGGTCAAAGGAACTGTCCGAACCTTCCTCTCATAAATTGTTTTCATTTTACAGCTTAACCGGTGAATGTAAGCAATGTCTGTTTTATTAAAAGGCTTTACTAGGTGTAAATGCAGTGTGCAAGTGTGTGATAAAAGCATCTTGAACAGCCTGTTAAAATGGCTAACATGGTGTAATGCTAAACCTTAAAAGTAGAGATGCACCTATTCCGATACTGGATCGGTGCCGCCCAAAAGCTGGATTGTAAATGAAGCCGATACTGGAACCGATATTTATAATAATTTATCCTAATTAAGATGATAATGTGGAAAATTACATTATATTACACTGTCACTCTTAAAATACAAAGGTAAGACATTTTGAGGGTCATCTGGTCTAATGTTTAGGTTTATTATTTTGGATAATACAAAGTTAGCATTAGTACCACAAAGATCCACAAAGCCCTGATATTGGAATCGGGACTGAAAAAGATGGATCGGTGCATCTCTACTTAAAAGCTACAATTTGTGTTGCACAGGATTTTGTAGTTTTTAATGCTTATTAGCACACTAATAACCAGCAATTACTACCATACCAATCCATGTATCGACTCTTGTTTACAGCCAAGCGTTTAATATTAAATCTCAACTTTGAAATTGTTTCAGTGTTTTCAATAAATGTACCAATATATCGCTACATTGTTAATAAGGTTATGAACAATGTATCAATACAATTTTGAGCTGTTTGTAAAGCCACACCACACACACACAGGATGTTCCAGATGAGTTTTCTATATTTGGTTAATCATTTTGGCAAGAAATAAATACAGACGTTTGAGGACAGACTTGTCTTTTTCAAACAATTTTTCATAACAAAATGCTTCTTTAATCCTCATCCCCTCTTCCATTTTTCTATTGTACTACAAAAACACACACGACAATAATTTAGTTTATACAAATATTTATTCCACATCTCTTGAGCCACAGTTTAGATGATGCCAATCTGTCAGGAGAGGAAAAAAACAATTACACAGTATTCACTAAAATGAACAATTGAAAAGGTCTATATTAGCTGGCATCAGTGGTTCCTTTGAATGCATCACAAACATTCAGACACATTAAAGTTTACATCATGTGCACAGACTACAAGTAGAAGGTAGCAGTACATATCCTGGACTGTTTCAGAAAGCCCGTAGTTTTGACATTTTAGTCAAGACAAGATTTTAAAAAGCTACAAAGTAAGTAAAAAGCATGTACCTTGTTTGCAACATCCAACGCATCATAGTCAGGTGCAAGACGAACGTATGCCTTCTTCTCACCGTCGGGCCTAGACAGAAATTGGTAATAAGAAACTGTACCAGTCGCAAAGCAGTTTTCTTGGGGGTTACCAGTATGTTCTTGGTCAGTCATTTTCCTACCTGATGAGTGTGTTGACTTTGGCCACATCAATATCGTACAACTTCTTAACAGCGTGTTTGATCTGATGTTTGTTTGCCTTGACATCAACAATGAAAACAAGTGTGTTGTTGTCCTCAATCTTCTTCATTGCGGACTCTGTCGTCAAGGGGAACTTGATGATGGCATAGTGATCCAACCTTGAGAATTAGGCAGAAACGTTTAGAGAACCCATAAAACTAATATTTCCATTGAGACGAACACAGATGTGCATCAGTGTAATTAAGCTAGAATCAAGTTTTTCATACTTTGATCGCATTTAACCATCATTTGCAATTTTAAGCAACACTTTAAAGAACAGAGTAAGGTAATGGCTTACTTGTTTCTGCGGGGAGCACTCTTGCGAGGGTACTTGGGCTGCCTACGGAGACGGAGGGTCTTTGGGCGACGGAAGGTGGGAGTAGTCCTGATCTTCTTCTTCCTTTGACTGTGTACACCTTTAAGTACAGCCTTTTTGGCTTTAAGAGCCTTAGACTTGGCCTCAGTCTTGGCAGGGACCGCTGACAAATGGAAAGCAGAAGGCAAGTCACCTCATTTGTTAAAAGAATGTAAAATAACGCATTAGATTGATGAGACTTGCATTAAAAGGCAAACTGGCCTCAACTACCTTAGCTCAGTACTAAAATGCTGTCCTAAAACAGACTGTTTACCATGAAGCCTATGTACCATAGGGCCCAGCTTTAACTTAAATGTTAAGGCAAACTAAACCCCACAAAATGCACACAAATATTGCATATAATATGGAACTGACAGCATTAACCACGTTCCGACATTCACGTCTTAACAGCCCCCAGCTTCTCACATACAAATCAATTGAAAGTATTAATCCAAAGATGTCCAGCATAAACTGAAGTTTACTTCACTCTAACGCGGTTATTCTTTCACAGCTAGCAGCCAGCTCTAAATGTAATTCACCACATTTTAGATCATAGTGGACATGCTAACTTTAGCTTAGCATCACGTTCCCGAATACATGCTGGAGACACGTTTGGCGTATGCTGATATTTGTGAGCATTTAACCTCATCAATTTAAGTCTTTATAAACTCGAATCCTCTCCGTGAGTGTGTTTCCGAATGTCTTTATAGGGTAAACGCGGTATTTTCAATGTTTGTTTCAGTGAATTATCACAGATTGACAGACCTTCCTTCTTCGCCTTCGGTGCCATGTTGAGAAAGGAAGACTGCACGGGGTTTCCACAAGTATAATGCATGGGCGAGATCTCTCAAGTATCGCGATAATTAAAGAACAATTGACAACAATGACCACACATAGGCGCTGCTGCACGAGTAAATAACCAAAATAAATTTTGATGATGAAATAAACTTCCCAAGGACTTGAATAATAGTCAACCTGTCAACTGTCTTTTTGTCCTTTTTGATTTAGTTGGAATTTAGACGAACACCTTAGTAAAATATGCAATTGATTTAAGTTTAAAAATCTCTAAATTATATTTCCAATATAAAAACCCATCTCTTATATTGTGCATAGATACTGTTAATCAACATTAAACTATTTTTACAACTTGGTGTGTCAAGTAAAAATCCTACTGGTAGTAGCAACACAGAGGCCATAGAATAGTGAGCAAAAAGGTTAATAGTAACAAAAGCACTTGCCAAGGAAAATGATCTGCCTCCACCTGAACTGTGTTGTTCTAGCAATAAAACTTGTGCTTTAGGAGTTTATCAGCACCAGTACATTCATAAAAAAATAATTCAAATAAAGTTTTATATAAATTCTTTATTTCATATTCAGAGATTTACACCAAAGATTGAAAAGCATTTTGAAGATCTTAATATCCACACATAGCAGCCGAGTTGAAACACAAATCCTCTATGACTTCTGTGGCACCTTTTTCCTAATGGAGACAAATGCATATTCAGTTTGATACTCTTCACAAATAATAAGAATAATTTAACAAGGATATTGTGCTAGTATTTTTCTTTAATCATACTGATGATACGTAAATTATGATACAACACTTTCTTACTTCTTAGTTTTTGCTCCAAGTACATTGGCTTCCGTTTTCTTTGAGATCTTCTTGTGACCATTTTCTGTCAGTCCCATCTTTTGTGTCTGTTTTTTTAGTCGCTGTTTCTTTGTCGTCTTTTCTGTTGTCACTCGCTTCACTAATGTTTCAGAATCACCTTTCTGCTCTCTACTTCCTGCCTCCTTTTTTCCTTTCTGGGAAGATTTGGGCTTTTTCTTCATTAAAAAGCGAGGGGTTGTGGAAATATTGCTTCTATTTGGAGGTTTCCTCTCAAGCCGCCTCTTTACTTTGCTAAAAAAACATGTACATAACAGTTATTGATAAATTGTAAGCTTAATTCCTTTCGTTATCTATACGTTTTGTATTTTCTGAAGCTACAATCTTTACCTGTGTAATTTTTTGAAGCCAGTCATGTAGTCAGGAACAGGGCAGCCAGCTTGTTTTATGACATTTGCAATACTATTAAAAAAATAATAAAAAAATATAACACATTCAGAAAAGATATTAGGTAAAAGTTGCACCATAACAATTTGATCATATACCTGCGCAGGAGTGGCTTGTCGTTCTCAGTAAAAAAAGTTATGGCTTTTCCTCGATGTCCAGCTCTGCCTGTACGACCTGAGAACAAAAGTAGGCAGTTAAAAAAAAAACACATTAAAGTAAATAGTAAAGATTCAAAAGACCTTATAAAATAAATGTAAAGTTGCAAATGTTTTAGATTACTGTATACTGTTGCCTTGAAGCTCTAGTCTGGAGGAAAATCATGTATCTGATAATGATTATTTTCCTATATTCACTCCCTTGGCCTTTATAGCAACATCAAATCATAGTTTATGACTTTGATCAATAGAAGTCAAGTTTTACTTTTGTCCCACAACCTCTCTGATTTGATGTTGCTGTAGAGGCCAGTGGAGGAACTAAAGTAAAAGAATAATTATGACAAATCAATTTTAGTCATTTAATTTTTTTTTCCGGCTTCTTTTAGGAAATCTCCAGACTACAGCATTAAGTTTAAAATGCAGGCTAACATGTTCAAACTCACCTATTCTATGGATGTACTCCACTGCACTGGTAGGAAAGTCATAGTTTAGCACCAAATTTACACCTTTAAAGTCGATTCCTCTGGCCAGCAATGCCGTGCAAATCAACACCCAGATGTGACCAGACCGAAAACTGTTCACTACATTGTCCCTCTGTTAAAAAGCAGCCTCCTATTAGCTTATTATATTACATTGATAAAAAGGGAATAGATAATAGTGTTTCTTAATTTTACCTGCTGCTGTGTACGATCTGCATGAATGACATCAACGTTAATGCCTTCATAAACCAGCTCATGGAATAGCTCCCTCGCTCGATCAATAGATTGGACAAACACCAGCATAGGAGGCAAGAAACCCTACAAGATACAATTGAAACCTTATATTAAGAGCAAACAAATAATTGAAACTGTGCCCTTTAAAACATCATTCATCTACTGTATTTTAGTTCATTTACTGCCAGATTTGAATATTTTTACGGAATTGTCACTATCATGTTTTTTGTTTGTTGTAAAAATCCAACTTGGTACGTACACAGATTGAGAACTTGCCTTGATTTCAGGCCCAAAAGTTGTAGTGTGATACGGGTTTATTGACATTTATGTCAAAATCGTACAATAAATAATAAATAAGATACATACAGTAAGTTTACAGCAGCTTTGTATCCATCTTTGAATTGATGATTTTCTTCCAATTTTAACTATATCATACCTTTTTGATAATGTCTCTTATAGCCACTAATTTTCCGTCCTCGCTTCCGACAAACAACAGCTCTTGTTCAACTGTGTCTACAGCTGTATTCCTGAAAAAAACACACACACACAAACATACTAACATTAATGAATTAAAGCTGTAGAGATTTTGTGATATCTGAAAAAAATGCTTAATGATTATCTGACCCTGTTTCTGTTTTTTCAAAATTATTCCTTTAGTACTTTAGACCTCCCTTGGTTTTGGCCTCTACAGCAACAACAAATCAGTGTTTGAGGGTTACCACTTTCACCAATAGTAGTTGAATTTGTTGTCATTTGATGTTGCTGTAGAGGCCAGTTGATAACAAATTGCCTATTTTACTTCATATATTAATAAGATAATATAGCATAATTTTCTCATTTTAGGAAACCTCCAGCCTATAGCTTTAATTGTGGTAATGACAACCATTCCTGGCCTGAAAATGACTTTACCTGTGTCCAATATTGACGGTCACCAAGTTGTCGAGGTTGAGACGACACCACTGCTCCACATCTGGCGTACAGGTCGCACTGAAGAAAGCTCTGCGCACCTTCGGGCCAGAGCAGGCCAAAAAGATAGTGGCCAGCTGCTCCCTGAATCCAGTCTTACCACCCTCAAAGAGTTTATCAGACTCATCAACAACAAGCCACTCCACGCTGCACAGAACAGAAACAAATTGATACATTTTGCAGTTAACTTCTGTAAAACATATTCTTAAAAAACACAATCATATTTTTATTATTACCCGCTGAGATCCAGAGCTGGAGGATCCTGGTTTAAGAGATAGATGATCCTGTTTGGTGTACTCACAAGTATGTCTGCAAAATTAAGCAATACAGGTAACTAAAGTGGCAAATCTTTCTAACTAAAAATTGTAAAAAAAATAAAATAAAATAAATGTAAATACCATATTTTTTGCCGGATTGTGGACCGTATTTTTTAGCTGCCAAAGAAGCTTTGTCGATAATGTGAACTCTAAAGCCTAGTCCTTCTGACATGCGAAGAAGCTCTCTGTAGGTCTAAATAACATAACATGATAAATCAAATTATAAACCCACATGCTAAACAATAACATCTACTATTTGTATGGTCAGTGATCAGTAGTTACTGTTAGGCCAAATTGGTTCTGGTTTTTATTTTAGTATTTTTTCTTTCACCTGACTGGCCAGCTCTCTGGTGGGGGAGATAATCACAGCCCTAAAGCCTAAGTTGGCTGGCTGCTGCAGATGAGTGAGCAAAGGCAAACAGAAAGCCAAAGTCTTTCCTGAACCAGTGGGAGCGCAGGCCAAGACTTCACGACCCTAAAAGTATTAAAATGTTTGTAATGAGATATTTATCACAGAGAAAGCTTCATAACATTATCACACATATCCCTCAACTCACATGCATCATCAGTGGTATCGCCTGCATCTGAATAGGCGTTGGAGAATCGAGGCCAGCGTCTTTGAGATTTTGAAGGACGCGTGAATGAAGGCGGTACTCAGACTGCAGCTCGTCAAAAGTGCAGACCGGATCGGGCACATCACAACCATGGACATTAATACGATGCTGGGCCCGAATACGATTCACCTGAAAACAAAACAGTTAGTTACTGCATGATTAATACAGTAATAAACAATAACAAATGTTGTATAAATGTGTTTTTGTCAGCACCTTTTCTTGATGTAGATGCTTCAGTCTTTTAAGGGACTTGGTTTCTTCATCTCCACTTTGTAGGTTTTTAATCCTTTTGTCCAAATCAGACATCCAAGTGATGCCTTCTCCACTAGCTGCTTTGTTTGGTTGACCTTCAGCTTTCAATATAACAGAAATGGGAAAAACAGTCAGTAAAACATAAACTAAAAGTACAAAACTAATATAAATAACTGGACTAACAATTAAACGTTATTTGGGGGTAAAACTGATTAATCCAATTTGCCCGAAGTAAATTATTTAGAATCTTTTATTTTCTTTGTGTCAAAAATTATATTATATTGAGTTTTCTTTAAGGGTGCAAGTGTCAAGTGTATTTTTGTTGTCATGTTAGTCCCGTGTCAGTCCCTCCCCCATAATTTACCTGCTCCTTCCAGTTTGGACTTTTGCTTTTTCTTCTTATTTGTTTTTACGTCTTTTTGCTCATCTTCTCGCTTCCTTTTGCCCCCAGCATCACTTTCTTCACTTGAAACGTCTTCCTCATTTTCATAGTCGTCCTCTTGGTCTTGCTTTTGATTGTCGTTAGTTGAGCCTTTGCCGAAATAGTCGATGGAAGAAAGCGGATCCAAGCCATCAACTCCTTTGGGTTTGGATGTCTGAAACAATTGTAAAAGTGACGGCTATTGTCAATGCACATACTCTAAACATTTTGAAGAACTGTCAAGGAAGATCTCCAAAATATTTCAGCCTAAGTTTTTTTTCTTTATATATTAACTTACCTTAAACCGTGCAGCGTCTTGACCAAATCTTTTCAGATCAAATTTAGCCCCAGCTCCAAGTTTTCGAAATAAATCAAAAGCATCCATCCTGAAGTAGAAACAGCGTGGTGTGTCCGGATGGCAGACAGGAGTAATCAACATCCGCCAAATCCAGCAACGTGTTCAAGAGCCAGCGCCATCTGTCGAGTGGAAGCACGAACTACAGCATCATCAATTTAAATAGCTCAATAGTTGATCAACTCGAATCAAAATGTAGGATGACTGATACAAATGTGGGACGCAAAGCCTGCTCTGTTTAAGTGAGACAAAGCGGGACATAATGGGACATACAAGTAAACTATAGATTGTCATGTCAAATAGGTCACTTATTTGTGGTCATTGAAGTAGCTTGTTGTTTGCCCAGTGACTATTTCTGATCTGACATAAATTTGCAGAATCCAGGAGAAATGTATTAATTCATTAGTGAATGTTAATAAATAAAACTCTGGGATGACTCAAAATGTGGGACACAGAATTTAAGTTGAAAATGCAGTGCTATTGACAGTTCGGCCATTGGTGGCCCTATCAACATTTAACAACATACAGCACAAGGTACAAAGAGGATACTACAAAATGTGTTTAGGATACTTCTTTATGGCAAAAACCCCATACATCAGCAAATCAGTTGCCTATGTACAAACACCACTGAATATTTGGTGAAACACATTTATTGTAAAATAATACCAAGGCTTGAAGTTGTATCCTGTGAACTGAGACCAACACCTGTTTCTGGAAATTGTTTATTTGCTTAATCTGGACCCAGCTGAGTATGTTGTGAATTGGTGACATTAAATACATGATTTAAACACACAGCAAAATAAAATAAAGTAAAAGTTTAACATAAAATTAGATTTTATATGGTCTTCTTACAACTTAACATGAACATTTTTTTTGCAACAAATGTATCCATAAATTAAAAATAATTAAAACATTTCATGATAAAGACCTACATTTATTACACTTTACATATCTTAATATATCTTAATCTTAATAGTTATGATTTTATTTCTTGATGGCTTTTTGTATTAAATATAAAAAGCTTTTGTGTCAGAAGAAATAAGGCTTTATGGCTCTTCACAGCTTTTCAGCAAATCCTCCATAAAGTTTACTACAGTGTCTTTGTTCACTTCAGTTTCTAAACCGTTAAGCCGAACAACAGCCTCCTGCAGAGCTATGACTCTTTGCTGAGGGCTAAAACTGTCTGTCTTCTCTCCCTCTGTGCCCTCTCCTCCTGCGTCTTCTGCTCTAAGATATTTCACCAAATGCTCCCTGATGCCCTTCCCCTCCTCCCCGGACAGAGATGAGGCCAGGGCGGACATGTCCTGAGCCTGGCATAGACTCAGTAAATGTATAAGTGCTAGAGACAGTGTGTGTCTGAGGCTGGCGCTGTAGCGATACTCCAGGAAGTCATTGGTGTCTTCGCTGTTTTCGAGTGCAGTGGCGAGAGAGCGCCAAACACAGATGAAGCGGTTTGTGTCACCGTAACAACCGCGCTGTGCTGGGATCGCCAAAGCTGCGGCTGATTTGATTCGTACCTTGAAGTTTTTACAGGAAGTTACCACGTTGCAGAGGGCAGAGAAGGCATCCTGAGACCATGGGGCAGCCTCTGAAGGAAAGGAAGATAAATTATAATAAATAATAATATTAATAATGTCTTATATAGTGCTTTTCTAGTGACTCAAAGACTGTAAAAAAAAAAACTATAACTAAAAACTATGGCACATCCTGACCACCATTCATAAAGTCACAATAACACATTCATACAAGGGCAATGTTGATTAAGTGTCTTCCCCAGGTACTCAAAATAGGATGGCCACACATAAAACCATGTAAACGTATTTCCAGAAAAAAATGAACTGAAAAAAGATACAATATCCAGTGAGATTAGCTCAGATAATCTGACTTAACACATAAATTCACAAAACATAAAGCAAGTGAATTAGAGCAGTGCAACAAATGAACAATGAACAAATATATGTTTATTCTTTTTATTTGCAAAATGACAACACTATGATGAACAATAAATTACCTAGTGGGAGGGCTGGGTTTCTGAAGGCACTTCCTAAGGCATAACAGGCGTTCCAGCGGACCTTCATGATGGCCTCTGATTGGACAGTTTTCACCAAAGCACGGACCGCATCTTCTAAAGGCTGTTGAAACGCAGACCGCGTGAGCTGACTCTGACGCAGAAAGTGAAGCAAGTTGCCCAAAGCTCTCACAGCATTTGACTTCACCTATGAGATTGAAGGGAGAGAACACGAACAAAGAAACCTACACATTAGAATTGGTGTAATCTGCATCAAGTTTTTAAAATATTCTTAATTATAAATACTCTGTCTTTGTCGGCTGATGCTCGAGTCGCAGCCTGCAACATCTTCAGCAGTAACATATCTGATAGTTCCTCTTGAAAGTCAACACCAACACTCTCCCTAATAAATATAAAAAAATCATCAATCAAAAAGTCTCAATCAGAGGAACAAAAAAGTACGTGTGTACAGTATGCATTTGATTGTCTTACATATTGACAGTAAGTGTGTCTGTGAGATTTCCCAGGGACCAGGCTGCTTTGGCGCGGACGTTTGTTGAGCGATCATCAAGGGCAGCAAGGATTGTGTTTGCTGTATCAGCCACAAACATTACATCCTGTAAAGTGAAAGTACATGCATCAAAATCAACAGTCTAAACAACACATCAGCAAAAATATGTACAATTCTAATGTCACAAATCAAACCTCTCTCAGGCAGGGAAACATTATGTAGATGCCTAAAGCTCTGACTGCAGCGGTCTTCACCAGACAGTTTTCACTGTAGGTCAGCCCCAGCAGCACAGTAATACACATCAACTGAGTCTTATCCTGAAAACAGAAACACCATACAAAAGTTTTATTCAAGAGAAAATCAAGTCCACATAAGGGTGTGCGATCTGGTTACTACAGTATAAAAGACTGTATTGGTGATATGAAGTTATGACTAACATGGGAAGACAGTTAATTGGATGCACTATTAGTAAAGGGTTTTATGAATAATACCAGTAGTCTGTGTAAGACAAAAAATACAAAATCAGCTAAACTTGAGTCAAAATCAAAATTGTTATCTTGGCTCAATATAATTGTGACATTATATACTCCTAATATTCTGAAGTTAAAACCACATTGTTACTTACAGGCAGCTGAGCGAAAGCTTGAGGAAGAATGGATGAGAGAGTATCACAGGCACTTGTCTGCAGGATGGGATGCTGTTCATTCTGTAAAGCAGTGTTCAAAGGTCCACTCAGGACATCTGACCAAAAAGTGACAACCTGCATAAAAAAATAAAAAAATAAATAATTTAATGATAAAAGATTAGTAATCAGCAAAGGAGTACTTGCCCTTTTGTCTCATTGGGACATACTTATATTTATCATACCCACCTGACTCATGGGAATTCTTTGGCTTTCAGGAATGTTGTTTTCCGGTCTGTATTGTTGAATTATCCCAGTACCCAGTTCCTCCAGTAACTAGATAAAAACAGTTAAAAGAGTTAGTAAAAGCTGGTATTTAAAGACATGACAAAAATACAACAATAAACAATTTATTACTTTTGCCCCATGAAGCTGAATGGAGGGATCAGTCTCCCCAAGGCAGCGAGCACTCACTTGACCAATCTCATACAAGTAGGACTGACATAAGGAGAAGTAGCCACGCACCAAATGGGACAAAACCTAAAACACAAAAATACAAACCCAGTTCAAGATACTTCCTTGAGGTCTACTTACTTTCCATAATATAATTTATTTTCTTTCGGTAGTAACCTGTAAAGCTTCAAGGCGAACAGGAGAGGGCTCTAAAACAGTGCTTCCGGTCTCCTCACTGTCTGACTGGCTCTCCCGTGGTTGAGTGATTAGTGACACGCACATCTGCAGCAGCCAGAGCCGGGCACTGTCCTCCTCTCGTGGTGTGTGTGATTTTAGTGGTGATTGTGTGCCTGGTGTGCGACATGGTGAAGACAGTCCGTCCCTTTGCCTCCAGCTCAAAGCGGTGGGGTCGTGTGCAGCGAAAGAGTCACTCCTGCTGGTCTCTGGTTGTTGAAGTAGGAGCTGTACTTCAGACAGAGGAGCCTGCGTCGTGACCAGGGCGCCGTAAAGTGTCAAAACCGATACACGGACATTCACATCTGAAACACACATAAGATCAATATCAAGTGTAATGCATAAATACTACAGCAGTGAGTGTATTTGAAATGTTGTGAAAAAAAGTGTCATAAAGGTCTTAATACATCTTTTTAGAAAATTAACATGAAAGGTGACTTAAAGATAAAATTGGGTCCCTCAATGAGACAATTGGAGAACCACTGATTATAGCATGTCAGATTTTTTTTCAACAGGAGTGTCATGTGAGAGATGTTAGAGATTTTGTTTTTGTGAAAATAAAAACATTACAATTACCTGACAGAACAATTACACTTACAAGAAGTCCAACCAACTACTTAAAGATAACGTAAAATGTCCAAAAATAAAATAGGAAAATACAAATAATAATCATAATACTACCAGTAATAAATGAATGTTAGAGATTAAATGTTAAGCTTGAATAAATAAATATGAAAAATAAAATACAGACCTCGATGATGCACATAAGAGCGAATCTGTTTCCAAAGTGGGCTGAGCAGACCAGGTTTGAGGCGATGGTATGGAGCATTGGTCACCAAATAGGCCAAACACTAAATCACAAAAAAGCTTGTTCAATATCTGATTGTACATAGATGGACTGTGGGAATATCAGTATTTATAGTTTACATGTTACCTTAATGATTTGAGTGAGAGTCTGGGGGGATGTTTCAGCCAACAGAGCGAGACTGAGTGCCCGGTGCAGCTCTCTGATGGCAGTCGCCAGTGAAAAAGAGAATGACGTGAAAGAAGTTCGGGAAGACGTTATATCTTCAGCCACTCCCAAAAACTGACGGGACCCATCCAACATGGCCGACAACACCTGAAGAGCACAGGCACGGACCTACAGCAAGAGATAAGGGTACATGATCCGTACAAAAGATGCCATTGTCAGAGAAGGAAAAATAGGGACATCATTTTTAGTAGGCTTTTATAGCTTTTACCTTAGGCGAAATATCCTTTAAAATGATTGTGAGGAGTGTCAGTGGTGGTGGTCCTCCGATGGGAGAATCAGGAATGAATGATGACCAATAGCCGTATAGTGTTCGCTTCTCAACACCTTTGACCACAGCCAAGAGACAATGCAGCGCTCCCTGACGCACGCGACTATGATACAATCTGAGAAACGAAAAACATAAAGTCATCTAAATTAAGAAATATTTTAGAGTTAGTAGGAATTGTGTTTTTTTGAAAAGTTGAAAAGAGTTATTAGGAAATTACTCTGGGAAGTAGTGCAGACACAAAATAAACTAAAAATATAAAACTTGACATATAAAATAAATATGTACCGATTAAGCTATGTATGTAATAGACCAAAATTACAAATATATACAGAGTTGATAAAAAAGTGTTTTTAGTCAAGTGTCTGTCAGTGTAAAATATCCAGAATAGAAACAAAAGAGATAAAGTTATAACATTATTACCGACGCCAGGAGGTTATGTGATTGCCTCTGTTGGCGTGTGTGCGTGCGTGTGTGTGGGTAGTTACATATAATGAAGACGCAGACATATGAAGACTTTGGTGCCTCTATGATAAATAATAATTGATTAATTCATTAATAATTACTTGGAGATTTTTAATTAAGCCATTAATCTTAGTAAACATGAACCAAATCTCATGAAGTTTGACACAGTTATCTGGGCTAGGGTCTATTTTATGGACATATGCAAATTGTCACGGTCAGATCTTCTAATGCTGCGTTTCCACCGGACGCGAAATGGGCGAAATTTCGCCTGTTTCACCGTGGGAATTCAGCTTTTTCGCTGGGTGATTGCCGCTTTTTCGCTGGGCGATTGCCGCTTTTTCGCTGCGTGATTGCCGCTTTTTCGCCGGCCGATTTTCACTTGACGCGCCGGGCGAAATTCTCCTCCTAGCTTAAGGAGGCCGTCTGTCAGCAGTCAAAAGGCTGCCTCTGCACCCTAGGGCTCTACCGCTGCACAGCTGATCAATAGCTCACTCCAGTGGTGCTTTAGCTGATAGCAACAAGTGTGTACTGACA
>JAVQJW010088001.1:0-17590 GCA_036025195.1 Hypseleotris klunzingeri
CATTTAATTTAATAGCAATTACTTACACTTAATACATTTTACAACCTTCCCCCCAAACTTAAGCTTTCTTTCAAGTCCACCACAACATTTTGAGTAGAACTTTTTTTAGCTTAACACACCCGGTGCCCTGGGTCAAGTCTTGTAGTACACGGTGAAATGAGAGGTGCAGTGCGAGGTAGCATCTTGACACACTATTGTAGTCATTCACTGGAAACTCTGTGTTCTCTCTACCAGAGTACATAAGCGTTGTTTTTGTGTCAATGCACACGCTCTTCCAGCAGACGAGTTTACCGGCATAAAGTGTGCCCCTGGTTCCAAGGCATACATATAGTTTTGTTGCACATCTGACTTAAATAAATAGAAAAGTCCTACTGGGGGATCCCAGAATTGTATACAATGTTTATGCAGAGTAGGGTTATTTTTCAGAATAGTTCCAGTCTTCTTTCAATATATTTTATAAGCATCACCTCCTAGCACCCGTTTCTGCAGTCGAAGCTTATAGGAGACACATTTTTTTCTCTTCGTGCTCCTTCCCCATTTGAACCTTTCAGCCTTCTTTTGACTATAAGAAGCATACAGGCCCCACCTCCAGATGATAGCGTGCATCAGGCTTTGTGGTCGCGAGGATAAATACATCAACAATAGGGAGAAGGTTTGGGTCCTGCATTTGGAAGATGAAGTGTGTCTGATGCCACCGTCCATCTTTGATCTGAAATATAAAGTTTAAATGTTAAAAAACTTTAAAGCAAGATGTGGAACACAATAGTTTTCCATATGACATGAACCAATGTATCTCCTGTACATTGTGCACATACCCAGCAGTCATCCCTGGGCACAATCGGCTCCAGAAGGTCTCCAGCCTGGATCCTTTCTCCGGTCCAGGTTTTGAAACTCACAGTGTGGGTTGACAACATCAGAGAGGGTCCTGTGGCCCACACAGGCATGTTGAGGCAGTGAATGATAATGTGCTGCACAGCTTCAGTGCTCAGGAGATGGAGAAAATTCATCTGGATACGGCCAACACCCATCTCCAACTATAAAATCAATACATTTAATTTCACATCAAGTAAAGTGCACAAAAGTGTAGAAAGTAAGAAAATGTAGAGCAATGTATTTATTTTTTGGACCTTAAACACTGTAAGGGGTTTTATGCAAGTCTGTCCTCCAGCAGTGAAGTTGCAGGTGACCTCCATAGAGTCAGCAGAACAGCCAAGGTTTGGGTCGATCCAGTAGGTTCCTTAAAGAATATGTTTATATTTTTAGTTTTACAGCAAAAGTAATGTTGACTTAAATAAATTGTTCTTACCATCCTCCAGTCTCTGCGCACAGTTGTAGAGATCTTTGCAGATTCGGACTGGGTTGTTGTGGTCTCCAACTGGGTGCTTCAGACTATGGACCAGAGTGCTGAGGTGCTGCAAAGTCTTGAATATTTCCAAACTCTGGTCTAACATGGGTCGCTCCATGCTTTGATAGTTCTGAAAATGAATTCGATTTTTGTTTATTTTTCTGTCTTGGATATATATGTTGAATTCTGCACAATCTACTGGGGGCTTTAATTAGCAACTAGCAAAATATAAACAACTGAAAAAAATGCCATTGTCTCAACACTGACCTCTGATTTTAGAACTGCATAGGAATCCATAATTACGTCAAAAGCAGTGCCAAGAGCCTCATTTTTCTATAAACAAATATAACACTTATATACTGTAACACTTATGGAATTCTAACATCCATAGGGTTAAATACTCACCAATGACCTGAGAGAACTGGACAAACCCTGAAAGGCAAAGAGACCCAGACAAGAGAAGGTCAAAGCAAAATATTATGTTTAGCAATTATACACAACTTAATTCCTAACTCACAATTGTATTACCTAGGTTTTAACCAATAACCAGGGCTTGACATATAGCCAACAAGCCAAATGCTGGAAAGTTTTATTGTAGGCTACACATTCAGGCCAACTAGCAACTTTGTCTGATTGTACTACTTTAGACCGAACTGCTTAATGCTGCTTAATCTATAATAGGCTCTGTAATTTAAATCAGTGGAAGAAAAAAATTATGGAGCTAGGAAAACATACAACCTAAAAGCATGACTATCATACACTGCACATGAAACAAAATTTCAACATTCATATTGTGCCTAGAAAAATTCTTACATCGGTAGTAACACATCAGTCTGGGTGGCCAGAAGTCAAAAAGTTTTTTGTCAAGCCCTTCCAATAACCAATTGTAATAATAATAATACTAATAATACTAATAATAATAATAATAATAATAATAAACAAATACATTTTACAAATAAATTAAGAACCTACTGGTTGTCCAGGCGGCCCTCGAGGACCGGGAGATCCCTGAAGAGTATATATTAGGTTAGTGACTGGGCAGTGAGCTGTTCATATGTGACACTGGCAACTTACCACTGGACCTTGCAGACCCTGGTTCATATCAGACAAAAACATAATTAATATTTAATATGTATATACTATGTACATTAATATTTACTGTAAATTAATAATGCAGTAACTAAACTAAACAATAAATAAACTATATTGTGTAATCTGAAATAGCTCAATGCTCCTTTTTTTTATCCGCATTCACAACTCACACAAGAAAATCCAATTTTAGCACAGCACGCCTTACAAAAATGTAGATGTTTTTGGAG
Organism: Hypseleotris klunzingeri; assembly: GCA_036025195.1. Taxonomy (NCBI): domain Eukaryota; kingdom Metazoa; phylum Chordata; class Actinopteri; order Gobiiformes; family Eleotridae; genus Hypseleotris; species Hypseleotris klunzingeri. The sequence continues at coordinate 2,665 of JAVQJW010088001.1, forward strand.
TTAGCACCAGAATTACAATAATATATGTGAACCAAAAAAACCTCTTAAAAGCTTCAGTATGTGGCTAACATTCATCACCCTGACAGAAATTCCACAGCAGCTAAGTGTCATTATGAGTGTAACAACAAACAGTGAAGCACAATAGGAAATGAAAATTGCTGAAGGCAAAAGAAGGCGTGTGGTGTGCTGTCTCCATACTAAATATGACATCCTGTGCTCACAGTAAAGACACAAGAATTCATCAAAAAAGAGCCACGCACCATGTCTCCTCGACTTCCTTTGTCACCCTGGGGTCCCTGAAGGAGAGAAATTGAGACAGAGGTTTATTATATCAATGCCAAAATGCAGGGACAAGTAACACAGTTCTCTGACATATGAGATGTGATAGGAAGTACATACAGAATAGCCACTGGGGCCAATGATGCCAACAGGGCCCACATCCCCCTTCAGCCCCTATAAGGCAGGACCATGTTAGTGACTGAGGAAATATGATGGAGGAGCTTATGAAAGAGTGTTGTCTTCATCTTACCATCAGCCCACGAGGTCCTTTAGGTCCCTGTATCCCTGTTGCACCAATGTCTCCTTGTGGTCCCTGAAAAGATAACAGCTGCTTTTTGTAGTGCAGTTACAGTGTGATGAGTTTAAATAATTAACAGTTACCTGTGGTCCAATCAGACCAAGCACGCCAGGATATCCTTGTTCACCAAAATCTCCCTGATGCACAGAAAGTAGAAAGCACATTTTTAAAATAGAATATGTGTAAAGACAATTTGAACAACAACTGAAAATAAAAACTAACTGGCTGTCCTTTGGCCCCCTGATCGCCTTGACTTCCTTGTGATCCCACTCCTCCTGCTGTACCTCTTGTACCTATGGCACCAGACTGGCCTGGAAGACCTCTGTCTCCCTGCGAAAAGGTGGTCTGCACTGAGTATAACAAAATATTTTGATATATTTACCCTCATCAGACCCAAGTCCCACCTTAGGCCCTGGTAAGCCTTGAGTTCCAGAAAGCCCTGGTTCACCACTTTTACCTCGAAGTCCAGATGGACCTGGTAATCCCAGTTCTCCATCATCTCCTTGCTCGCCCTATCCAAAATAACAGAACATTTACAGAGAGCACACAGTGGATTTTAGTCCAGTGTCCACAGATTAAACTGCACATCACCTTTGTACCTCTGCTTCCACTTTTAGCAGGAGGTCCATCTGTTCCTGGAGCACCCTCAGGTCCTTCTGAACCAACAACACCCCGTGGACCTGGAGGCCCATCTGGACCCTGGATATAAGGCAACAACATTCATTCCACATATGTTAACATAAGTAAGAAAAAATGGTATTGGAGTAAAATTATTATTATTAATATTGTTAATATTTAAATATTAATTAACATACATTTCTTCCTTTAGATCCAGATGCTCCTCTCATTCCAGATTTTCCTTTCTGGCCCTGGAGCAGAAAAAGTTCAATTTGCAGTTTGAATATTATTCTATTGCAAGACAAACACAGAAGAGTTTCTAAGTTGGATGCATAATGCTATAAGGTCTTTTTCAATTTTCAGTTCAAGTGGATTTTGATCCATGTCCTTACTTGATCACCTTTGAGTCCTTTCTGTCCTGGTTCACCTTTTGGTCCAGGATGTCCCTTAAATAATAACAACTTTAATATTTTACAGCAGTTAAGCAGCAGTTTAATTTTTACAAAGTTAGATTCTTACAAGATTTCCGGGAGACCCTGCAACACCTCTCTCTCCATCAAAACCTATTTGGCCCTAAAATGTAAAGACAAAATCACTGGCATCTGACTTTAAAACTGTAAGATAAAATGTCTGTTTCATTTACAATATATCCAGGATCACCAGGTGGCCCTCGCTCTCCTCTGTGTCCAGCTGGGCCCTTGAAGTAAAAAAGAAATCACTAAAATGTCCACCAATCACATTAATCTCAGATAACCGTGGTTAAAAACACCATTAACATTAATCATAGATAACATACTCTGACACCCTGGGGACCTGCTGCACCTTCAACTTTGCTGTCCTCCCCATGTTCACCCTGAACAGAAAGATACAATTATCTATGAAATAATAGACTATTTTCATTATCTTCTTTACAGCACAAATACACTCACAGTTTTTAAAACGGTATCTATGTATTAAATGAGTACACCAAAATAGCTCCTGCCCAGGGACACTTTAATTATACTGCTAGCTTGACTGATGCAGGTGGCAAGACTGTTGCTGTCAAATACGAGATTGTTTTTTACTTATTGAGATAAATCTAAAATAATCATAAATAAAATAAAATAATCTAAACTCCAAGTTGAATTGTTATCATAATTAGCCACAGCAGCCTAAAGTACTGTATGTTATCAGATACTGCATGTTCACTGATGACTGATCACTGATCATTAATTTAATTTCAAATAGCAAAAAATGCTCCGCAAACGTTTCATAAAACTTTAATACAATGCATTACCACTCACCTTTTCACCTTTTTGCCCAGGAGGCCCCACTGGGCCTAGTGGTCCCAAATGACCCTGTGGAAGAGAACGTATTTTTATCAGAAGTTAATAGAGGACTCCATTCTATTACTGAATATTTACTAATACACTAATTTTAAGGGTCCATATTAAACTTACCTCATAACCTGGTATGCCTGAACCACCTAGTTTCCCGTTAACGCCTGGAGTACCCTAAAACATATAATTACTTTAGTGAAAATCAACAGCTCTTAATCAGTGATGTTTATAAAGTCTTACCACAGCCCCCATACTTCCTCTGCTTCCCTTCTGTCCAACTACCCCCCTCTCTCCAGGATCACCAAGCTTTCCACTCACACCCACGTCACCTTGATGACCCTGACTTCCCTTTAAAAAGATAAATGTAAAGTGGTTCAGGCCAAAACTCAACAAACCATTACATAAAGTCAAAATGTTATTCTCAAATGCCTAACTGCTTCATAATATAAATGTTTATTAGTTTGTAATAGTACACTGAATACTAGTCAAAATTAGTGTTTTTGCAGAAAACAAGCAAACCTTTTGTCCTGGCTTTCCTCTCTCACCAGTTTTACCTGGTTTCCCCTCCTGACCCTTTAAAAGAAAATCATTGGAAAGTAATTCTTATTCCCAAGAAATGGAAAGAAATTCAACTTAGAGTTGGGTGCTAAAACTCACCCTTACACCAACCAATCCTGGAAGCCCAGACATTCCTTCCTTTCCTTTAAGTCCAATTTCACCAGGGTCTCCTTTGGCACCCTCTGACCCAGCATCCCCCTTTTCACCCTGAATTCAGAAATCCAAATCACTGCACAGTGTAACAATAATATTATGCCACTATGTGAAATAAACCAGTGTTCAGACCATAAGTCCATAACCTCATACCTTTAGCCCATTTGGTCCTTTCAATCCATCCTCTCCGTCAAGTCCTGGCTCACCCTGTCAGAGAATATATTTTTAGAAAATGTTCTTCAAAAATATATGTAAAATATGACGTTGATGAATTGAAGCTACTAGATATGATCAATTAAACATGTTTATTTTTTAAAGACACAGACTCACTCTTTGGCCAGCAATACCCTGATCCCCTGTATTCCCAGGTGGACCAGTGTCACCCTATTAGGAGAGGGAAAATACCTATGAGTAAATTATACAGTGTCGGCCATCAACAGTCTGTCTGTAACAGTGATTTAAAGACACTTTTCACCTTGTCTCCGGGTTCACCAGGCAGTCCTCTCTCTCCAGTCTTCCCTGGTGGCCCCTGTTATAAACAGTCTTCAGTGATAATGAAAGAACCACTGGGACCTCTGAGACAACAGTGTGATCAAACTCACCCTTAATCCCATCTCCCCGAGAGGCCCAATGGTTCCAACTGGCCCTGTTTCTCCCTGCGGCATGAAGCAGGAACATAAACAAAACCCTTTTTTTAAATACCTCAAATGAGAATGCAAAAATCCAGAACATTAGTAAGGTATAGTAAATGATAATTGACCTCTTTATCTTAAGGAATGACATGTTAAATAGATCGCCTCCCAAGAATATTGTTTGTTTAGCATTTGGACTTTGATGTAGACGTATCCTGACTGCTCTGTAAATGGCCAACAGCCAACTCCAAAAGTAGATGTATAGAGTATAATGTCTAATACTATTGTATGTCGTATACACATAACCCTGCAATGTTATAAACAAGATGCACACTGCTGTGTGTAAGTTTAGTAGAATAACTCACTGCTTCCCCTGCAATTCCTTTGGCTCCTGGTGGTCCTGAGGGTCCTTGAATTCCCTAAAAAACAACACTTTAAAAAAAAATTTGTGTGCATTCAAAAGATCTTGATCTGTCAGACTTACAGGATTTCCTTTTGGTCCACTTTCACCAGGCTCACCAATCTTGCCCTGCACCGATGCAATATAGACAGATTCATATCTAAGATAATTGCATTGATCTATTGAACAACATGTAAAATCCAGTATTTGAATATTTTAACCTTTATATTACTGCTTAGTAGTAAACTTATTAAGAATTTATTGTGGGTAACTCTTGTTACAACACTATTATGATTATGTACTGAATAAAAAGCTACAGATTCTTACCATTTCCCCAGGGAAGCCTATTTTCCCAGGTACACCGATTGTGCCCTGCAAAAAAGTGTTTAATTTGTTTAATTAACATTTATTTGCATGTGCATAAAGACATTGCATAGCCTTGCATTTATTATATAGTACTTTATACCATTTTTCCCATGATGCCTTTCTTTCCAACTGGCCCATCAGGACCTCTGGGACCCTAGGGGAAAAATACACTTTTTATTTCCTAAATTTTCCCAGTTTGGTATCAACAAAAAAAAATAGAATTATTATTAACTGACAATATAATTGTTGATAAAAGTTAGTTTTCACTGTGGTTCAAAATACATGCATAATGTTTGTAAGCTTTACTAAAGTGACAATTGAGTACACTCTCTAATGAAAAGTGCACATTTAGACAGAAGATAGAAACGTCTCACCATTCTACCTTTGGGTCCTTTACTGCCTCTGGATCCACATGAACCCGGAGGGCCCTGAGTCAAAAATAATTTATAAAATGTCCATGAGATCTCATTTACTAAATAACACTAAATTAGACTTTTTTTACAATAACCATAGACTTACAGGACTACCTTGCAGTCCAGGTGGTCCAGTGTCTCCAGAAGGTCCCTCGTAACCCTGTTGAATAATTTGAGAACATTTATCTGACATGCAAACAAGGAATGCTTATTTGGAGATACAGAATCAAACAACCTCTTTACCATTGATCCCTGTTCCCCTGGTGGTCCTGGGGCACCCATTTCCCCTCGATCACCCTGACAAAACACAACATTGCGTGTTTAGTATTAGTAGTTAGTTAGTTAGCTAAATACACCAAAATCAAAAAGCAACTATTACACAAATAATAACAGAGTAATATAGGAGGATATTATTTATTGTACCTTTTCTCCAGCACTGCCTGTTTCCCCATTAGCACCAATAATACCAAGCACTCCCTGTGGAGAAAATTAAAATTAAAATAACGTTGAAAAATTCTTAATTGGACTGAGTTGTCAGTTATGTTATTAAGTCCCTTAAAATATGGTTCACATCTTAACAAGATAGAAATCAAATTATAACACATTTACCCTCTCGCCAAGTTTTCCGACCTCGCCAGTTATCCCACATTCACCCTACAGGAAAGCAGGCAATTAGCATATCACAGACTTAGTCAAGCCTTTCACTAGAATATGCTTAGAGGCCTATTCCTCCATTGTCTTATTCTTATACATTAGTTTAGAATGACCATGATGGAAAAGTGTCTGACCTTGGGTCCTTCTGAACCTGTCAGTCCTGGGAAGCCCTGTCTCCCAGGCCTGCCCTGAACAGAATGTAAGAAAGAAAGAGAGAAACTTCTATTACTTAAATATAAACTTAATTTATATCATGATGAAAATGCAGTCTGTAAATGTGTCGTGGAGAGAATAGGGCTAATGGCTATGAAAGCAAACAAGCAAGTGATATGAAAATAAAAACATCCTTTTTAAAAGGTCAATGAGCCATTACATTATCCCGTATTTTTGGAACTACAAAAACATCTTATTACCCACAAAAGTCAGCGGTCTGATTACAGCAAATACAAAGTGGTTAAAACCACTATTTTATGTTAAGTGGTCCATGATTAGATACTGTATATAGTCAGACAGTCACAGAATCTAATCAAATGTTTCTGTAAATGTAAACTTTTATTTTCTACATGTGATAACAAAGAAAAATAGTAATCACCTTAACAAATTTAGCAGAACTAAAGTGCGGTGTCAGCCAGAACTTACTGGTCAAACCTGACCAACACGTTCTGTGAATCAATAATTTGTGTATTTATGTTTCATTCTCCTCAGTCACTAACCTCTGGTCCAGTAGGTCCCGCGAGCCCAACAGGACCCTGATCACCCTGATAAGATCAGTGTTACAAAAAAGGTAAAACCAAAAGAATTTTAATTTTAATGTATATTCTGAGACATCCAGGTGAATATAAACCACTGGACTTACTTCAGTTTGTGAGCTAATGTTTCAGCACCACAAGGCTTTATCAGAGTTGGACAGTGACTGTGACTTGGATAGTTCTGTGCTCTGTGTGTTTAGGGCCGGTCGCTCAAATTGTTAGCTCACAAACTCAACTAAGTCCATTGGTTTTTCATTTATTTTTTACACATTTTCATTTTCGTTTAAATATAATATGACCAACCTGAAGTCCAGAATTTCCTATTGAGCCCGGTAAACCAATTGTTCCGTGTTTGCCCTGTTGAAAAGATATCTTTATTATGAGCAGGTATTGCAGAATCCTATACCTGTCCTTATCACAATCAGCAACCCAAATGCACAGATTTCTATCAAGTTAGAGTTGGATTTTTTGTTATCATTATTCATTTATTTGTATATTACTAATACAGTAAATTCATTTGTAAGTGGTCTAATTGTACCAACCTTGAGTCCCCCTGGACCGTTTTGACCTGGTGGGCCTATATCTCCTGGAAATCCCTAGGACAAAGACAATAACAACATACAAATAATATTTATGATATAACTTTCCACATGTCTTGTTTGTTAAATCTAGTACAAACTATTTTACACAAAAACAATAAAATGGATCTACCTCCAGTCCAGGTGGACCAGGAAAACCACCAGAGCCCTTTTCACCAGGTTTACCCTTTAAATATGAGAGTATAATAGTCAGGTCTTTACAATATCCTTAGCTCTATATACTACATAATCTGTTGTCTTTCACACATCGTTCATATGTCAAAATATCAAATATTATGTATCCACCTGTGGTCCTGATTTTCCACATGGACCTTTAAACCCAGGTGAGCCTTGGATACCCTGCAGATGAGACACAGGATGCCACAGATTTAGCAGTGAAACAAAGACAGACACGTTGAATAAGCACAAACATAGTATTATATCATTTTTGTAAAAAATACCTTGTCACCTTGGAACCCACTTTCTCCAGGTTCTCCCGGCGAGCCTAGTTCACCCTGAAACATCAAATGAACAATTATACAATCAAAAACAGATTACTTGAAAACAATTCTATTTCTTCTTTCTACAAACTAAGAAATATGTGTAATTCTTTTAATTTCTAAAACAACATGAAAACTAAAAGCGACATAAGGAGGTCACCTTATCACCTTTCATTCCTGACTCTCCCGCATATCCTGGTACCCCCTTTGAAAAAAAAAAAAGAAAATGACCTTAAAAGCTAAGGGTGTACCAATTTGTAAACGTTTGTTAAGAAAATAAAAAGGCAGAATCCAAGAACTACATCATATCAGTCTCGACTGCTAACAATCAAACTGTAAAAATATATAGCTTGTGTCCAGGCAGAAATACAGTAAAACCAACCTTGAGTCCAGGTTTTCCTGCTGTCCCCATCACGCCAACAGGACCCACATCGCCCTGTCAGCATTAACAAGCAGTTTATTTGGAGAATTAACGAGGCAGAAAAAAGAGCTTTGTGCTGCTATATTAGAAGCTATGCTCTGACTGACAATGATCTGCTTATGATGATAATGTGCAAAATGATTTACTATAATAGAATATGTATTTGAATCATCCATTTTTTGTTAAATCAGAACTTAGCTGTATAGGAAACGCAACCAAATACTTACAACAAGCCCAGAAACCCCAGATGGACCAACGGCTCCCAGTTCACCCTAAAAACAGGAAGATTCATCAGAGATGAAGAAAAAAAACAAATTACAGTTCAAACCATTTTTAGAAATTGAGCGACTAAACACCTTTGCTGTAACCTCATTACACACCATGGCCATATTCTCCACACCTGTGTCTGGCTTTTCTGCTGTCTCTTGACAATACATGGGGCAATACAAATGAAAATGAAAAGATTCATCTCTTAATTCAACTAAAGAAGAGAATAAGGCTTGAGAAGTGCCATAGAGATCACTTTTCACTGTCACTATTAGTCAGTAAGTGAAGGTCAAAATACTCAAAGTAGTGAAGGGCCGATTCAATACTAGATCCGCATTATGAGTGAGTAGCTCACTGATAATGACAAATGGGTGTACTGTCAATATAATGCAATGTTAACTGTATTTTTTCATTGAAATCATTTAAAAATGTAACAATATTATAATTAAAATCAGACTTTTAACTTTGTGGTGAATTTACATTCACTCACTGGGTTTCCATCAGGGCCAGGAGGTCCCCTCACCCCGGTGTCACCAGGAAATCCCTAAGCAGAACAAAAAACATAGTCGTCAATATTTCACACATAATCTTTATTAGCGTTTATTGGTTAAACTAATAAATTGTGTGTCATGCAAACCAGGGTTTAAAAAACTCTTTAACATTGCTCTATGTAGTGAAAGTAAAGCATATCCCATCAAACGCCTTGGTTCATATAATTCCTATAGAACCAGCAATTCCTCACATGATCATTTTCTTTGTGTATGCATGCTCTGCAATAGGAAACCCACAAACCAACCCCCTGGATTTGTCTAAATGGCTGTATAAAGCAGCTTGGCTCAGGAACTGCTGACTAGGTCCTTCTTTTGACTGCTGCTCATAACTCCATTATAAAAGGCAGAACAAGAGACATGCAGCCACAAGGCCACACACTGAACTTGTGTTTGTCATCGTGCCAAGGTCAACAGACAACACACACCACACAAGCTCAGCACTCACCCACAGGAGGTAGGCATTAGGGTTAGACAAAGATAAATGACAGAGAGGCAGGAAGCTTATTTACATACACACTCCATCTACATATTAGAACATGGAAACAACAAAAGAAGACACAGAAAGACTCTTTTGAAACTAATAATAGATACTAAACTAACACAGTAAATACATTAACAACTTAAATGTTCACTTTGCCAGACACTAAAACAAAGATTTAGAACAATCAACATTGTTCTTGCCTCTAAAGTAATTTCTTTTGTAGTATTGAGAAAGAAAACTTTACCGGCCTACCCATCTTGCCCTTCTGCCCATGTACACCAGGAGTTCCCTAAAACACAACAGAAATGTCAAAACAAACAAACATATGCTTAAATTGAAATACATCTAATTGAAATAAAACCGTTTCCAAACACATTTGGACTTTTTGTTGCGGTTAGATCTAAAGTAAAGCTGTATTTTGTTATTATTATTAAGTTAAGTTGTAGGTTTCCTCACTATACAGAAGGACACTATATAATACTAGTGTACTAATACAGTGTAACCTGTGTAACTAATACAGTTTGGACTGTTCAGTTTGGCCCATGAGCTGTGTTAACACCTTCTGAAAGTCATCTGAAGAGGTTCCGTCATCTATGATCAAATTAAACTTACTCTGTCACCATCAGGACCAGGTAGGCCAAAAATTCCAGGAATACCAATGTGACCCTAAGAAGATGACAAACAATTCTCAAATTTAAGACACAAAGAGTGTTGACTGAAATGAAAATATGTCTAAAAATATTATATAACAGCTCCTGAAGAGGCAAACCTTGAAGCAAGTGTATATGCCCATGGACTGCATGGTGCTGGCTTCCACGATGTAGTCCAAGGGCACATACCCTCACATCAGGGATCTCTGGTGAACTCAGCAGAATCAGGCTGGAGGCTGTGTAAAAACACAAGGTGAATTGATTTAAGAGCATGGGGGTCTCTACTTAAAGCAGAAAGTAAAGTTATTGTACTCACTTTACATTTCTGATAAAAAAAAAATCTGCAACAATTACAATAGGCCCAATAGGCTCAACATGTGACAAAACAAAACAAAATTTTTTTGTTTTTTGCCAAAGTTACTTACTTGGATTCCTTTTGGTCCAGTTTTCCCTATAGGTCCAGGTAAACCCTATAGATAATGGATAATAAAACATTCACAAAAAGCATTTTAAACAACTTTTGGGGCTGAAAGGGAATGTTGATTTAAAGTGTAGCTCTAGCATAATTATACAGCTACACAAAGTAGAAATGTTGAGTAATGTATGATTCCCAGGCTGCAAAGGATAGGGGGTGCTAAAGTGAGTTTTCGTCACACCTCGAGTAGGCTAAGGATTTGAGTAAGCTACTTATTAACTGTACATACTGATATACTATATTTTTTTCAAATGCAACATTGTTTTCCAGTCTTATAATAATAATTTGTTTAGTGAATATGTAGTGTAAGATTAAATGTCTTATTGTTAATTTAACAACTTTTTTTCTTGTGTAAAGCTGAAATAGTGTAATGTCTATCTTGCACCTTAACAATAGATTTACTGCACCTGCCTGCCAGGATAGCCTTTTGTCCCAGAACCTCCGTCCACTCCCCGTGTTCCCTGTGCAGACAAAGAAGTTCTCAAAAAATTCACATGTCCAAGAGATTTTACTTACAGCATCCACATATCAGTAATGCTGGGAAGAAAATACTTACAGGTTCACCAGGAAGACCACATGGGCCAGAGTAACCCTTCTGCCCCTGATGATAGACATAGTGTTACTGTTATTTGAACACTAATATATCACTAATAACCTCCAGACAATTTTCATCAAGCTACATCTTTACAAGTGTCAGAAAGAAATGTTTTGTACCTTTCTTCCAGTAGTGCCGGGCCTTCCATGAATGGGCATAACACCAGGCTCCCCCTACAGGATTAAGACAAGAATTTGAAATTACATTATTTTTTATGTGCAAGTGAATCTGATCATTTCAGTGTATTATTCAAGTAATAACAAACATACTTTTTGTCCTTTTGGCGCTTGACCAGGGGACAATCCAGGATCTCCCTTTTCTCCCTAGAGGATAAAATGAGAGCCATGACCACACAGCACAGAGGATCTGACAGTGAACAGTTCATCCCACTCATTTGTGAGACAAGCAGATGTACAGTATTTACACAAGCATGAAGTCCATTTATGCCCTTTGGTGCCTCGGTTTACACCAGCCCAGTGAGAAGTGCTTCGGGAGTGACTGTGTACATTCTTTTCCCTTTTCAGGCAGTGGGAATTCTGTCAGTTCAATCTGGGTCAGCACTAAACATTTAATCACACCAGTGAAAGAGCTGCTCAGAAATCTACTATGACCACAAAATCTAAGACTGGGTGATAAGTATATTACTGTGCACTCACTTAACTTTAAATAGTAAAAATAAATAGTAACGTAATACACATTACTATTTTATTTTTAGTTTAGTCTATAGCGTATTGTAAAAGTGTATTCAAAACAGTTTTTATCAAAAAGCCATTTGCAGAAATGATTTGAAATGTTTTTAGAGAAGTATCGCACTTTATGAATTAACTTTTTAAGAAAAAATCATTAGAGAGTATGTTCTGTCTGGTGTCCTTTAAGGAACAGTCTGCTATGTGAGCTTTCTGGGTAACTGGGTCAAACTGTTCTCGGCCAACACTTTGTAATGTTCTTGCCGATTTTATGTACAATATATAAGATTTATGCAGAAATCTGGAGGTAATGGCTCACCACAATATTGTAAGAGTACCAAATTTTGCACTTTATTTGATACTTGAACTCGTGTTGACAACAACATAATTAGATTCTTTTGGTGCTGTACCTTAGGTCCAGAAGGTCCAGACGGGCCTGGTCTTCCATGTGAGCCAGGAGGACCCTACAAGACAGTGAAACAGGATAAAGAAACCCATCAGGATAACCCAGCAAGTAAATGTGTTTTATCTCAATGTTTGTAAATCACAATATTATAATTAACATCTGTGTTATTGTATAAAGGGCTCTCTCTGCGGTGTATGTTCTCTGTGAGACATATAGTGCCCTCTCCATTCACCGCCTGTCTGTCCAACTTATGACATATGGATGTGATTTTCTTCTTCCCTTCACTTTCCACTGGTTTCTGGAGGTCCCACAAAGCGAAGGCCACTCATCCATCACACCATATTCCCCGATAGCTTTGCACCTCACACTTAGGCTATATGTGATTTATTATGTGGTTAGAGATGAATTATTAGGGCTCTATGCTAAATCTTTTGTCAAAATGTGCCATCACCTGCTAGCTAGACCAGGTGGGTTTGAAGGGGATCATATATTTTAGCCAGATGTCAGACTCATAAATTTCAACTGTGATGAAAAAGACAACCCACTACATATAAAGCCAGTTTTTACTGAATTACAGATGGGAGTGAAGATAAAATACTGAAAAGGAAATAAAATCGCCAACAATCTGCTGGAGAGATGTACAAATCCCAGGCTCTTGTATGATCGACACAATCTTTAAGTTTCCATGTGTTTTATCAGAGATCTCCCTCCCGTATTGTCATGAACACAGAGAATAGTATTACTGAGTCCAACAGAGGTGTGGTTGGAAGATGGAGCCTGCCTTGTATTCTGCTGTGTATGATTACTGGACTTTGGAGTAGCATAACAGCTCAGCACCCCACAGGCATAATACTGCACCAGGGACGTTCAGAATTGTTTAACAGAAGCACATGAACACAGTTACTAGTTCTGTATTAAAACATAAGAAGTCTGTATCTATATAAGAGAGTTGTGATCCTCAACAAAGACTGAGTACAAAAAATCCACTCTTGAATAATATAAGGTGATACAAGAAATGCCTGTCTGTCCACTCCATACATTTGCACCTGTAGACCAGCAGATGTGAGCTTAGAGCTGTGACCTTTTTTACAATGTCAGCCAATGACTTTAACAGGAGTGGCACATGGATGGCTACCGTTTTACATGTCAATACGTTAATTCCATCATAACACATGCCAACACTATTCAGAGATGTTCACAAAGAATCCCTATGCAATCATGTTGACACCAGCTACACCAGCCACTCACAAGCTTGTTGGAGTTAGGGGTTAGTGTGCCACTGGATCAAGCAGTTGAGCTACAGAAGAGGTCTTAAATGGCTATAACAAATATGGCACAAAGCCCTCTCTTTGTTCCCCTTTTGCTAGATTAAGTTTCCTTGGGCCAGTCCTCAGAGACCAGACCACAGGACACAGTCTTATGATCAGGTAATTATAAGAGTCATGATAGACACAAGTGGCTGATTTACTGTATATGACTGGATGAATTATCAAAGGACAAACATAAATCACACAAATGACTAAAACTTCAATTTTAGTCATTTGTGTGATTTAAAACTGACAGATCATCATTTTATTACATGTGGACATAGAATCTGACTTCTGTGTTGTCTTATAGGAGTATACACTAGTGTATAGACATAAAGTCTCATAATGAAATGGAATAAAACCAAAACTAGATGGATTGACTGACTTTGGAGACAAGCCTATTTTGTGCTGCGGCTCCTGTACAATCCGAAAATAATACTTTTAAAGTAATGTCTATATCTTGTCTTATTTTGGGATGGGTTCAACTAATTTTATATTGAAAACAAATGTGGGGCTTATGGTTATTTGCTCTCCAGTTTTGCAAATGGACGTTGGCAGCAGTTTCAGCAAATTCAGTGCCAAGAAAAGTGAGCCAAGAATGTTACTCAGTGCTTAATCAAAACGTCTTCATCATCAATGTACGCCAATGTATTTACTAACAGGACTAACAAGATGAAGGCATTTAGGGTAATCAAATAATATAAATAAAAACAAAATGAGAGCTGAGAAAGGCACTTACACGTGGACCCCTTTTACCCAGTTTTCCTGGCAATCCTGCAAGCCCCTGAAGTCCCTAAAAATAAAATGCAAAATGTGTTAAATAAAATAGGGACAACTGTACCTTTTAGTTTGTCAAAACTAGTCTTGTTAAAAGAATTTAGAACAATTTAGCTTCCAACATCAGTCACAATTAACTGTTCACCAGTAAAATCCTAATCCTCAACATATTTGCAGACAAAAAGCTGAACAGCAGAACTGCTGTCAGACAGGACAAAATCTTGTGAAGAGGATTTTGTAGCTGTCCCACTGCAGTGGGTTTTATTTCATCGTCAGACCACTAGCACATGAAAGTCTGACTCACCGACAGGGAGGTCTCACATTAATTATGGGCATCAGCTAGCTTTGAAACAATTTCATACATGGATTAGCAGAACTCTAAAAGGTCAAATTTAATGAGAGGGTCGATCTGAGATGTCTGACTTAGCTACAAATGTTAAATATATAATTTTACTATGACTTAGATCTTAAAGGAAGGATAAAAGAATGCTGTGCCATTCACCATTCAAGTAAAACCTGCTAAAACCAGGTTACTGTGGTCACAACCATCGAGATATAAAAGGGGCTATATACCCTCAATGGTCACAACACAGAGGGAGCATTTATCAGACACAAATTCTATTGGTTTAAAGGGAGGCAAGCATCAAGTTACAAACATGATTACTTCATGATTTAAACAGGTGTAACCCTCACAATAATGATTCTTAAGCAATGTAACAACTGTACTTTTCACTACTAGCTGAGTCCCCTAGTCATTTGTGCAAAGTCTGCTAACAAAACATACACTTATCCT
>JAVQJW010088330.1:0-15909 GCA_036025195.1 Hypseleotris klunzingeri
CTTGGTTTGGTCCTATTTTAGTCTTGGTTTGGAGTTTGATACAGCTAATTTAGCCAAGTTAATCCAGTCTGCATCATAAATTTTGTTATGAAAATATTATGCCTTTTATATTTAACATTCTTCTATTAAATATTTTTTTCTATGGAGCAGCCCTAGAGCCATAGATGCTTCTTAAATGTCAGATGTCAGCTGAGTTCATGGTGTGTACATGTTCCTGATGTTCACACATTAGCCACAGGATACAGTACGCTCACTTCTGCCATCTGAGAGGTTAGAAATTGTTAAAATGAACAAGGCCCTCAAGCAAGGTTTAACAGGAGTATGCTTTTGTGTGTGTAGACAAAAGTGTATTTTCAACAAGACTAATGATCTACAGCCTCCTCACTTCCTCAACCATCATAACTACAGAGCGGTGACCTGCGAAGGACTTTGAACTTGCAAAAAAATGTCACACAGCAAACATCAACATGAAGACTGGGAATGAGTACCAGTGTTGCCAGATCTTGAGAGAGAAATAAGTGACCAAGTTAATGAAAACAAACCCAAAAATATGTAGCCTTCAAAAAAATAATTATTCCTAAACATACTACTTATAGGCTGTCATACAGGTGTACATGGAGCCTTTTACTGCGTCTTCTTTAGTGTGATAATGCCTCTTTCTACTATTGAGATGTGCAATGGCGACACTGCACTAACAATACACACCACAGAAAACAGACTAACCCCCCAATTTCTTCAAGCAACTCCACAAAAAACAAGCTCAAAGTCTGTTATCAATGTTGTGCTGTTAACAAGCGGACTTGGTAACTTGGTAACTATACAATTTTAGGTTGGCAATATTTGTTTGTAACTACATATCTGGATTGCATTTTTGGATGTGAAAAAAAATCTTTGTATAGTCACTACTGTGTAACATTTAGATAAAAGGCAGATATACCATAAAGACACTGACCTACTGATTCAATACTTTTTATAGTAAGCTGCTTCGAACCATCTGCTGGCCATAATATTTAATATATCACATGCCTGGTGTGCTATGATGCTCCTCAGGGTGCCTGTGAAGGACTAACTCAACTTCCTCTTTCACTTTCTTTCGCTCTGACTTTTACTGACTAACTCTGTGGGGACGTTTCCCCATTAGCTCCCTTTGAACCCTCTCCAGTGACAGCGGCCCTTGTAAACAAACCAGAGTTCATTCCAATAAGTCAACCAAACAAAATGTTCTTGTTGAGAACCAATGCTTGGGAAACTTTGAGGAGCATGTTTCAAAGAAAGAGTCTGAGCATTCCTGTTGTTTAGCCAACAGGAGAAAAACAAAAAAAACTGCTTAGCTAAGTCCATGAAAAAATCCCTGTGGCATTTACTGTGACAATGTTTGGAGAACCTTCTACAGTACATACCCCCCCCCAAAACTAATCAACATTCCTTCCTTGACATCTGTGAACACAAAGCTAATGAGTATCACCTGTAATTCGCATGGGAGTACATATGTATTTAGTCCCAAAAAAATCAGGAACACATGTGGCTTATTATCCCACCCTTTGTTGGTTATAAAACAATTATCTAAAAACAGCATATTTAATGGAATATTTTCACTTCCTGTATGAGCACTCGCATTTGTCTGGCGCCTCTTCCCTCACAGGCTTACAGAGGAGCAGTGACAAAAACAGATCGAGGTGTGGAAAAATAGCAGCGGGTGATTATAAAATAGCTCAAATATGGCTCTGAAAACAAATCTAGGGATGTTTTTTGGTCACACTTTATTTTACATTATCCCTTAACAACATTGTATCTACCTCATTAACTACAATGGCATACACTGTGTAACAAACTGGAATAACATGTAACTACATTGTACATACTTAATGGTTAAGGGTAGGGTCAAGGTTAGGGTTAGTTACAATGTAGTTACATGCTATTACAGTTTGTTACACAGTGTATTACATTGTACTTAATAAGGTAGATGCAATGTAGTTAAGGGATAATGTAAAGTTGTGTTGAAACTTCAATTTCATGTTGTTAAACTTTCAAAACAGGCAACAGCAAATATGTTCTTGTCCAAAATAATAGCTGAACTCCCAAAGCATAGGGTCAGACCAGCGCCTCCCGGTCTGTGTAGCGTCCCATCACCACAGCGTCAAGTGCCTGAGTGCTCTGAACTTGCTGACCTCCTCACTGCAAGAAGCTGGTAGAGGCGCACACATGTCGCCCACATTAACCAAAATTCACACTCCCCGAGCATGTTGTCAGCATTAAGTGATCATAAAAAACACATTCACCTTTAGGCCTTGCTCGTAAACCGTAAATCTTCCATCACGACATCAGGAGTGGACCCTGTCTGAACCTCCATCCGGTCACACTTAGGGGGCGCATTCCTGGGTTGCATAAGCATGAACTAGGGGTGGGTAACATGGTGATAAATATTCAATCGTGATATGAAGTTATGAAGATCGAGCTAAACTGGAAAGATTGTTGAATTGTGATACAGTGAATTAATTTATGCTCTACTCTTGAAAATAAATAGTATTATGACAATCATTGGGTTGGTTGTACAATGAATTTAGAGTATACGTGTAGCAGTAGTCTTCTGTGTAATGCTAAAAATTCAAAGTCAACATAAATCATAATAATTGGACATTATGATCTTGCCTTAATAATGATCTTATATTTTTACCATAATGCCCAGCTATGGCACAAACAGCTTAAAAGTCACTCACAACACCATTATCCAGATTTCAAGACAGGAACACTTTCCCCAAAAAACGCAGGGGATAGTACTGATAGAGGTTTGGTTTTCAGATTGGAGTCTCAAAAGGGCAGAAGATTGGGTTTCCCAGATGCTCAGCGGCCATTATTCTGCACTGAGCGAACAGGGCATAATCCCAGGCATCTCTATTCACACCTGTCCACTCATATTCACATCACAAAGGCAGCTGGACTAGGAGGAGGAGTCATTTGCATGGTTCAAACCAGTGTGTGCAACAAGAAGAGACAAGAAAACATTTGACAGAGATACGGTATTGTCTGACAGTTTCTGGGTGAACAAATACACTTATTGTACTGTGCAAATGTTTTAGGCAGAGGACTATGCTGAGTATTTTGGATCTTCACAGGAGGGCTACAGAAAATAATTGAAGAATTGTAGTTATTGCAATAATCTGTAATATATCGTAATAGTGACATGGCCTTGAATCTGACACGGTTTAAGCATTTTTCCATTGGAGCTGCGAATAAAAATTGTCTACGATAATAGATTTAGTTATCTTTGTCCAAATTTGGCTTTGTTTTCTCATTAGGTCTAGCAGTTTTGAAAATTCAAGAACTCTTTCAGCAGAGTAGAATTTGCATCAAAATATTGCAATAATATTTCAACATATAGTTATTGAAACATAGTCATTAGCTCTACAAACTTGATCAACATGATTTAGTCTGTCGGCAGTTAACATGAAGAAACAGAAAGACATTTCGTAATCCCGTGAGAAAGAAAAAACTAACTGCATATTAACCGCAGCAGGCATGACTTCAACCATTAGACTTAAAGCCAGTACAGTGTCAACTACCACAATGATTATTTTTTACCCTTAAAATCAGCCCAAATATTTCAAACTAACCCCCACATCCAAAATAATTGTCTGGTCAGCGGCTTTTTCACTTCATCAGCAGCCTATGGGCATGATCTAACATCTCTGGCACAGTTCATTGAACACAAACCCAGCATTAGAGTCTGGCATATGACCAGCCCGGACGACAATGTACAACAGAAAGTAGTGCGCCAACTGACAAACTGTTCAAACTCCAAATGCTAATAGCCTAAGGACAATTGTGTGAGAGTGGCTATCAAATATGAACAAGGCAAGAATGGCCACTTCTATCAGTCATTACATCGCTAACTTCTTCATGAAAACTGCATTTACTTAATTACAAACAGTCAGGTGGTGTTTTGAACTAGGGGGTGGGCGATATGGCGATAAAATCGAATTGTGATATGAAGTTATGAAGATTGAGCTAATCTAGGAGGATAGTTGAACTGATACAGCTTTTATACTCTGCTCTTAACCGTCATTTTTACTGCAATGTCAGCGTTCATATTAACTGAAAAAAGGAAATTCATTTAGTATTAAATGTTATGATGATGCTTAGATTTTGTATACTTTGAACCTGTAGTAAAATGGGCAAGTATTCTTGTGTTGAAAATTCAAGGTACACTAAAACCGGGATCAAATCAAAATTGTGATCTTGGCTTAATAAAAACTGTGATTTTATATATATTTGACCATATTGCCCACCCCCCTATTTTGAACTAAAATAATGACAGAAAGGTGGTGTGTTGATGGGCGTTTCTTAGCGGCTTCATATCAGAGTTCCTGTATGTGTCTGAGCCACAGGAATTAGGTAAGAGTGTGGCACAGATTCAGTTCAATAACAATGAAGGGCCAATAAGCACCTCCCTGAGAGCACATAACAGACAATAACACAAGCCATAACACTAGGCAAATATGGGCTAGTTTCATTTTAACTAGTGCCATTTTCAATCCAATTAGCCGCAGGTTAGAATTGAAAACATATTAACTAGTTTAGGGCTGACTTTGTACCGCCAAACACTTAGAACGGGAAAGCATGTTCTAACTTATACCTTACTTTGAGTGCATTTTCTGGGAACTTTCTTTGAAATTGAAAATCACTAAAAGTCTTTGAAAACACTAAAGCTAGATGTTAGTAAAATGCTCAAATAATATTCCATATCTCAAGTTTATACTTTTAGTTTGCGATATGGTCACTGGCTAGAACTTCTGCAGAATGATTGCCACAGTAGCCAGGGAGCAAAGCCAGTGATGTCAAGCCCTCACATTCCTGCAAAAAGCCAGTGTCCCGAGTTCAATATCCCAAGACCAGTCTCTTTTCTCTCTCATCACAGAAGGCCGATTAAGCAGACACATGAATGAGAGGAATCCAAAGACTTTAGAAAAATAGTTTTTTTCTAATTAAAACTATTTGTGGACTTGGGACAGTTCCTAAATCTAATGGAACACAGTGGAAAAGTGAAAACACATTTTGGGTGCTGTCAACACAAGAAACCTGCATAATATTTTTTATGATTTAAATGTGAATATTCATTATCAACCAATCAAGCCTGTCTCTATTGTACAGTGTAGGATTCATTTCTAGCCATACATGTTTTAAATCCTTAATATTTTGTGTTCTGTTGAATTAGTAGCCTACCTGGTCTATACAGTACCGTCATAAGTTTTGACACATTTGAAATTATCTACAGTTTACCAAATTAGCATAACAGTAGCACAAGTGACGCTGGAGCACATTTCTTCGGGATAGTGTTCGATCCAATGACTTTTAAAAGTTGTATAACAATATTGACCTTAACTCATTGCAAACTAAAAGTATACATTTTTAGATGTATTTTAACATTTTACTGACATCTAACTTTCAAATACTCTGCTAGTTAACTTTCAAAGAAAGTTCCCAGAAAAATTAAACTAAGTCAAAAGTCAAACACTTCTTCCCCATTCAAATAATTGAACTTTTGACCATGGCTGTACACAATGGCCTCCAGATTAACCTACTGGGTTGAGATGACTCACCTCATTTGATGGTATGCTGACAACACCGGTTGATCTCCTTTTCTCCCTCAGCTTCCTCTTTTCGATCTGTCCTTTCCCCTTCCTGGCACTGGGACCAGAGCTCTTCTTGTCCCTGCCTTTACTGGGAGATGGACTATCCTTCTCACTGCTGTCATTATGGGCTGGAGTGGAGCTGGATGCTGCTGACATGCCCTGTGTCTTGTCTGTCTGTGGAGGGCCCTTCTTCAGGTTGAGCGCAGGTGTCATCATGGGTGCTATGGGTGCTGCTGTGGGTGCTGCTGGGTAAGCAGGGTGGCTCATTTCCAGGCTGTTGGGAGTGCCTCTATCTGGGCTGCCATTACTGTTGTTAGTGTTGGTGGCCAAGGGAGTACCAGTCGCTGCAGCAATGTCCACAAGCATTTTGGCTCGCATTTTCTCCCGTTTGGCCTTCCATTCCTCCAAAAAGTCCGTTGCAACGCTGGACTTAAATCCTCCCGTGGCCATAATCCCTTTTTATTGAGTTCCTCCGAGCACGCCGAGTGTGAAATTTAACTTGGCGAATGCTTTCAAGAAGTTGATGTGAACTCGCAGTCCTCGCCTCCTGTCCTAATAGCGCCACATTCCTCAAGTGATTAGCCTGGCTGCTGTTGACAGGTATAAGGAAAAGAAAGTCATTCTCACAGCATATCGTTAAGTTTTAATGTCCTGGACCACTTTCTGTAGCGCTATAAGTTGTTTTTAACCACACCGTGAGCGTTTATCAAAGTAAGAAGCGTCACTTTACTCCGATAAAGTGTGCGTTTCTTCGAAACTTTATATCTTTCTAAACAAGAGTAATATTAAACGGATATACTGTGATAGACGGACAGTAGCTAGAGTTAAAGATAAAAACCTACCTGTTTGTATTGCTGCTCTCGACACCACCAGGTGTGCCCGTGGGTCGCTCATGAATGGCGCTGAGTGGAGCGCGCTGCTCTCTCTGCCCTCTGGCACCGAGCTGCTCCGGAAACTCACGAGGAGTTCCGAGCACATCCGAAACTTTCATGGAGGAGGAGGAGGAGAGAGGGGAAACTGGGCTACTGCTCAATTTACTGCACACACTAACAGTAGCAGGAAATATTCATACAGGCAATCTCAAGCTGGACATTCTATAATATTCAGTATTATCGTTTATAGCCTAGGCTATTTAAATATCCTAAATCTTAACCTTATTTAAAGGAACCTTAGACCATAATGTAACCATCAACTGTATTTCTCAGCTGTATAGATCTGTGGTGTTTTTTAATTCCGTCAGGAGCTGAACCTTTCTACATAGTGTTTGTCGATGACTGAGCTCTCCCACGCAGATCCCACAGACTGATGACTCACTCAATCTAGTGATCACAAGGAAACCTCCTTTCTCTTTGCAACAACATGCTGCCAATGCAGACCGACAAGTTGGGGACATTAGGATAATATTGACATTACATTTTTATTATGTGCAAAGCAACTCCTTAATATAATTTTGTACACGGCAAGTAAAAAATATTGTAGTAGATACAAATGACTAGTCTTTCTACAGTCATGACCATTAGGTAGGCCTACACCTGTTTCATTTCTTGATCTGATGTTTGTGTGTATTTATTTACAGAGAGCGGCCAGAATAAAGAAACCTAGTGATAGACAGGAGGTGTGGATGAAAAAGTCTTGTTCAGAGGGGTTTGAGTTGATAGAAAGCAGACATTTTGTACAACAATAGACTGCAGAAAACCATCTTTAAACGATATTCAATCATCATATAGCATATAACCCGAAGGCTACATACTTTCTGGTTATGTAATTCAAAGTAGTGATCCATATGCACAGGAAATGTAACTTAACATGGAATGCTGTAAATAGCGGCCTTACATACCTTTCTTGTATAATATGTCAACAGTATCTGATCTGTACAACTCTCCGCACATAATAATTTAAACATGTTGCTGCTGTGAACCTATTGCATGCCAAAGTAATTGCTCCATAACTTATCCTTACTGCCTCTCCTGCATGTACCTTAGTCCCAAAGGTGTAATGAATTCCCTGCAAGTTTATCATCGACATGTGGCTGAAATTTTAATAAGTGTGGAAATGCAGTTTGCTTGTGAACTACCTGCCTCGTTTACTGTGCACAGAACTATATCCAAACGAGTTAGAGTCAGGCATTCACTTGTTATCTCTCCATGTGCCAGCCCTTCCAGATAATGGAAGAAATTGGGTGGGGCTAGGGAGTAGGGTGCCTCTTCTAAAAATAAACTGTGATCTATGGGCCTGGGTCACATTGCAGCATTTTTAGCATATTTCTGTCTGCTATCAAAAAGTAAATAAATAAGTAAATGCTATGACTGTCACTGAGTGCTGTATGCTCTCACGCAAACACAAATACACAATGGCCACTTAAATAGGTAAACCTGTCTAGCAATGAAGTCTTCTGCTACTACTTGATGTTAATTATATCTCAAATTCCTATTTAATCGGGACAGTTAGACTCCTTGTCCCACGTCCAAACAAATATCTGATGGGACACTAATTTGTCCCAGGTTTTTCACAAACCTTGTCCCCATTTAGACCAATGGCAACACATTTTGAACTTTACAATCCCGCCATTATATAATTACAAAATGTATTTACCATCATCGTTATTATATTTGGCAATATGTTTAGACTTATGGTTTTATGTACTTGTAATTGCACGAGAGAAGATTTTAAGGATTTCTGAAGCTTATTATTGCTTAACAAGTTCAAATAGACCAAGAATTGTGAAAGAATATATGTGTCCCAGTTAGAGAAATTTGGTTACCCCAGACAAGACAAGACATTTTGCCCTACGGAACAGTATTTGAATATTGTAACTTTTTCACAACATTCTCGGTAAAGCTAGACGTGGTTTAGGTAAAAAATACCAGTAGATGATTGATATCTGCAATAATTCGCAAGTACACTATGCACGCAACACTCACCCTTGTTTGAACTTCAGTGTCATATGTTTTTAAAAGCATTTCCCGGATTGCATTCCTAAAAGTGACAGATCACTCCAGTTGTGAACTTTAAACACCACATGCACAGTGGTATTTTTTTTATTACATAAATATCTATAACACAGTGTAAAAATAACATTTGTGGTTAAGAGAGAAAACGCTATAATTGCTAGTTTGCAAATGCAGTGCCCTGAAATTTCTATTAAACATAATAGTGTATAATGGCTACTCATGCATTCACACATTTTCATTTATTTCAGCAATGTTTCAGTTAAAGGCTATTAGGAAAGTAATTGTATAGCTGTAAAACCACTCCTCCATGAAATTGTTTGCCAAAGTAAGAATTCAAAAATGTTGTCTTAAGCCTCACAAATGTTGGGCTCGCATGCAAACACGTAATGGAGAGTATGGCAGTGGTGCCAGGTAAACAATGAAGTGCATTTTTGTGGATTAAGTGTTTTATTTCTGCCTTCATTTGAAAGATTGATTTTTCCCTTAAAAGAGCCTTATCGTATTATTGTACCCCTTTGAGTTTTAAAAGAAGAATTCAGCTTTCCGTCAAATATTTCTGAATTTAACAAAATATAAGTATGGGAGTAAAATTGACAAGAACACAACATTGTAACATGATTGAAATGTAAAGTGAAGTCAGTATAGGGCCCCTTTATTGCCTCTGTGATGTGGCCCTATGTGGCTCTTTGGGCTCCATAGAGTCCCAGTGCCATCTGTCCAAACTGATGGGGTACAACACGGGTCACCTCTGTGCAAACTCTCAAAGTCATGCAATGTCACGATTAACTGTTCAAATAAAAAAAATATATATATAAAAATCCCCCTTGTATCGGTGAACTGGATTTTGGATGTATTGATCACCATACTAAAATAAAGTAATGATAAACAAGCAGGCACATGGCAAGAAGATTCTAAAGGGAGTATAGGAGGCTATTGCAGTTATTTGGGGCATGGATGGAGCACACCCTGGAGGATAGACACAGAGCCAAGTAAAGAAACATACACTAAAGCCATTGATTTTCAACCAGTGTACCGAAGAACTTAAGTGTATGTGAGTGATTGCCTGGAGTTGCATGAGAAATGATCCAATCCTAATTTATTTTCTCTCTTAAAATTGCAGTATTTTAAAGTGAATTTGGGAACAGGATGGGAAATGAATGCACTTTTCTGTAGTAGTTGAGTTAATGTATAGATATATTGTCATCATAAATACATAAACATAGTGCCTTTGGGTAATATTTTAGACCTATGGTGTGCTCTGAGATTAAACTCAACTAAATGGTATGCTCAAAAAAGGTCACAAACCTTTCACTCTTGTTACTTATACTTGGTGTAAATATGCAAAATGAGAAGGTTGTAAGAGTTGCTTTGAGTTAGAGCTTATGTCGGCCAATTTGGGCCAGTGGTGTGAAGACTGATATAGGCTACTTTAATTACACATGTTAATATTGTTTAAAGAAGTCACAGTACTTGCCAAAAACAACTGTAACACTCGGAGAACATATAGAGTCCACTCAAAGACACTACAAGTAAATCAGTCCAAAGATCTGCAGCGATGTCTCTATATCCTGTATTTCATGTGATTCTCCACTTCTTTCAGTCGGCCTTTTCAGCTCAAGTGTGTTTGTCTTTGTTTCAGTGACAGATTCGACTGTCACTTCATCACAACGCCTCCATTTGTCATTGTTTGTCATCGAAGAGGATCCCCACTGTCCTCAGCTTCCAGAGGTTTTGCTCATCCACTGTGTCTAAGTCTGCGGTTTTAAAATTGGGGAAAAAGGTTGGTTTGGGTTGCTGCATTTTATGGTAGAAAAGAGAGGGGAGATTAGGCCAAGGTGGGAATCAAATGACAGCATGAGCGTGTTTGTGTGTTTGAGTGTGAAAGTGTGTGTTTGTTTGAGTGTGAAAGTGTGTGTGTGGCAGGAGTTGTCAAGATCTTATTCCTTCTTTATGGATGATTTCCAACCACAAAAACCAAAGCGCGTCATCCCAAAGTGGAACAGCTGTCAGGAGCCAACCATCAATATTTCTTAAGTCAGATGGTTGTGTGGAAACGTTTCATTTTTTTGGAGCTTCAATAAGTTATTATTAACAAGTGATAGCAATGACACTTTCTCCATCCCGCTAAAATAAGTAAAATTTATAATGCATACCACTTATAGTTTCTAGATACCCAAAGATGCTTAACAATTGCATTATTCATCCACTCCTCAGTCACTGGTGGTGGTAAGCTATACTTGTGTAGCCACAGCTGCCCTGGGGCACACTGACAGAGGTGTGGATGCTAGTCTGTGTCTACAGCCCCTCCGACCAACCCTGCACACCGATCACACAATCACATTCATTCGTAGGCAATGTGGGTTGTGTCTTGCCCATGGACACAAGTATCTGCGGGATTTGAACTTGCTACCCTTTGGTTACAGCATTAATGCTTATTCTAACTCCGCTCTTTATAAAATTTTGTTTGATAGGGTTTAAAGTGTAAATTTGTCACATGATAAATTGAACTGGGTGAATGCTTTGGAAGCTAAAATCACTTTTGGCCACATCTTGACCAGCACGGCCTGTTGGAGATGATTGATGACACTTGTTCCTAATGAGAAACCATGCCAACAATCTGAGGCAATGGAAAATCAAAGTTTAACTAGTGTTTTTTGCATGGCACAAGGTAATTAGAAGATAGTAAAGCTTATCCCTGCAGCTTTAGAGATTCATCATCATAAAGTAGACAACCTGACAAAACTAACACTATTCAGGATGTTCCATTCATGTCACATTTAAATGACATAAAAATAATAACAGCCTAAACCAAGACTTCATGGATTAGATTTGAAATCAATAAAGCAACACACATTCAGAGGCAGAAAGGGAGATATATACAGTGTTATATAGGCCCTATATGTATTCTTTTCTGGTAGTTTTTAGATAGCAACTTTACTTTATTAATGTCCAAAGTTTTCAGATTAATTTAAAACTAAAATGAAATAGTTCCTGGACAATCACAGACCAAATTCTTCAGCTCCTCAAATGACAGAGGTTGAATGGCACATATTGCTCCATCTACTGGTGTGATGCAGTGTAGCACTCTCACTTAAAATTCACCCAATGTACAACATAGTATTTCCAAGAAGAAAAAAAACATTACCATCATTTTTTAGAACAGTTTATCACAATATCAAAATAATAAACAGACGACATGAGAACTTTACAATGTACAACTTTATTTTAATGAACTCTTCAGTGGTTGGTAGTCACAGCACAGCTTGCATGTTATAAGCCACACACCTATTTTACAGATGAAAAAACCAAAAAACAAAAACAAGTCTAAACCAAAGTAGATAATCATCAGTCCATCCCCAGTGACTTTTCTCTTCTTTGACTAAAATATCCTTAAAAGGCCACTGAAATGCATAACATATTTTAGATGTGTGGAATAGTGGTGGCATCTGCTTCATCCTGACATCAGGACCTCACATGGCTTTGACAGTGCATGTAGACATTGTAAAAAAGGCTGGGTTAGCGGCAACTTGGCTATAATACTACAGCTTTAAAAATGGAAAGAAAACAGAATTCTTCCAAGATACTGAACACATTGAGAAAGTGAAATATAGAAAAGGGCTTATCTCACAACTATGTGTACAGTTACTTAAACCGGAGAGCACTAAACACCAGCCGTCCCTTTTAGAGATGCTCTGGAATTTGTATATTTTTAATAGTAACAGACGGGAAGGATAAATGCATGCCATGTGCTGAACTCAAACAAATACATACAGGTATATACAGCATCACTCAGTACCTGCTAAAACAAAGTGAGAAATAGAGTATAAACTGACTACACTACAAACTTAAAACAAAAGGGGAGGAAGTGAGTCATGGATGCGGTGGAAGAGTGAAAAATCTACTTGTGATGGACTCATCATTAAAGCATTAAAAAAAAAAAAATAGAAATGCATATTGCACATACAGTGAAAGCTTAAATTCCACCAGTTCCACCTCATTTTGCTAAATCAAGAATGACAGTTTTCCCTCTTGGAGGAAGACACAGAGGTACAAAAACAGGACAGGGTATGTGTGTGTGTGTGAGAGAGAAGAGACAGAGGGCTTCCTGTAGGCCACCAAAGCAGTGCCACAGGAGCTGACAATAGGGCAGAAGTGGCACTTGAGGGGCAGTAAGGGAAACAAGGGGGAAACTGCACAGCACACAATGCTTACAAAGAGGAAACAAACAAAAACATTACAAAGAGATTGTGGCACAAATAAAATCAGGTGTTGGATAATATCTGTTCTTCAGTGAGAGCAGAGAGTGTTTTCTTTTTCTCTTTATGTACAACTAAGGCTTATTGGTTAAATAGTTTTTAGGCTTCCCCGCCCACAATGCTTTTACATGCTCATGACATAACCCTTTTCCTTTTGCTTTGTAAACTCAGTGGTTCATTCTGGACAGCAGCCGCAGAATCGAGTGGAATATAGTCAGAAGTGAATGGATGAATAGGACACTGCAGCGGTGGAGCAAAAGAGTATACGAAAAGAGAAGTCTCATCTCTGATGTCTGTTGCAATTAATATCTAAATGTGCAATTCCATTAGTCACTGCCAAGGGAGACACAGGGGTGCAGAAGACGGGGCGGGGAGGGGGGGTCCTGCTCTACTTGGAAAGCTTGCTAATGACTCGAATGAGCGCTCCGTTCTCGTCCTTTAGTCTCTGGTTGTCTGCTTTCAAGTCTGGGAGCATCTGAAAGTGAATAAAAGGGAATAGGGGAGGGGAGAGAGAGACAAACAGCTTAGACAGGTCTGAACGTAGTGTAGTTAAACCAGTCGGGCTGGTAGGGCAAACTGATAATTGGAATCTAGGTGTGGTATTTGAGTTACACAGCATTTCAATTTGCCTCCTTTTAGAAACACATCCTTGTTCTACGTTGAGAAAGAGAAGTAGGAGAGGACACACCACAGGCTGAAAAAGCCATGCACACCCAGAGCAGCTGCTCATTAAGCAGCCACAAAAACAAACAGACAAACAGGATAATTGACTGCTTAAATGTTTTATGTTCTTAATGTTCTAAGAAGACGTTTTTGTTATAATGCATCTTTTGTTGTCAATACAAAAGCTTTTGTGGCTACTCCAGTTAAAAACTTAACTGTTAGTGGCAAAGTGCAAAGATTCAAAATGGAAATCTACAAATTAAAACTGCCCATAGGTGTACTTTTACAGAATCACTGAAATATGCTTCTTCTATAGCAGCAATATCTGTACAGTACTTGTAAATACCAAAAGATTAAATACAAAGAGGTTCATTTAGATGTGGTCAAATCCCAACTTAGAGGTTGACACCAGATCCACTGATCAATCTAATTCTACATCTGTGTAGATGCAACTACATGATCTTGCATGATTCACAATGCAAAATTCAAACTCAGTAACCCAGAAGACCTGTCGGTGCATGCACCCGGCTCAAGGATGTGCTGATGTCAAATTAAATTATGGTTTGTGAAACTCAACAAGGCAATAAAACAAGTCTGATAATCTGGGCCAGAAGTTCATGAAGCCACTTCATGCAGAGAAGCCAGAACAAGCCAAACTGAACTGTGCTCCCTGACACATCACAATTCACAACAGAGGACACTTTCTCTTACATCCCTTTTTATGTTTTACCTTCAAATTCTTTTTTATTTCTTTTAACCGTGTCTAAAAGCAGGGAAAGTGCCCCTTACATTAGTACTGTAAAAGCAAAGTGTCACTCCCCAATATATAAAAACCCAAAAGCTCTGGGGAGGTCAAGCGGCCGGAGAAGGTAAAACCAGTCACGGAGGGGGGCACCTGCCTGTCTGTGTGTGCGGGGCAGTGCGAGAATGATGCATGAGAAGAAATGGGGTTGAAAAGAGGGGTAGAAATAGACCAAAGGAGGAGGATTTTGGACAGAGACTGCACTCAGAGGTCGACCGCGGGAAGCTGGCTGCAGGCGGACTGCGAGAGCTTGGCCACCACACGGGACAGGGCCCGGTTTTCAGCCTGTAACCGCTCCTTGACCTGGCGCAGAGCCTGAACCTGCTTTACCTGGGGGAGGTTCTGCATGAAGGGGGGTAGTAACACGGGACAGGACAAAAATGAGAATACAGAGAGAGATTTAAACAAGAGAGTGAATTAATGGAAGACGACAGGACAAAAGAAACCCAGAAATGAGAAGGAAAAAGGGAAACAGAAAAGGAAGAGTGTTAGAAAATGGGGACAGTATTTGGCAGACAAAGGAATGACTTTGCTTTTTGGTCGAGCATGTGCGGTGAAAAAGACACATTTCAAAACTTATCATTCAAAAAGTGAATTATTATTTTTATCTGACAAACATATACTTAATGTGTTTCCTTAATCAAATTATTCACGTGTGGTAGTACCTTAAGTTCCTCCTCCATCTCAGAAATCTTCCTTTCTAGAGCTCTTCTTTCCTGTGGGTTGAAGGAAAGACACTTAGCTGGTTTTGTAAGGACAAGTGGGAGACAATAAAATAATCACATAAATGGTTTAGTATATGATATATTAGGGTGGTGATCAAATCAAGCACACAGTTGAACACATACACAACTTGTGAGGTGAGAGCAGGCAGCAGACAGTTCGGGTTTAAGTATTATGTGATATAGGCTTGAAGTTAGATGTATGCTACTGGATTTACCTGTTTAATAATAAGGGCGAATGGTAGTAAAAGGAAGTTAACTTGTAAATTGTATTGGAAATATTTATTATTTATAAATAAATATTGATATATTTAAGAATACAATGAAATGAAATGGGTTATGGAATGAATGTTATCTGTTACAAGTGGAAAGCAAAATAGGATTAAATTGTTAATACATTTTGGTAATTATGTTTTTGCATGATGACGTGTTAATATGGATATATGGATTATGACTGTGTGAAGTAAACACAAAATGACATGCACATTCTGTATACCATTATCAGCAATTATGAACACACACACACACAAAATAAAACTCCTCTTTTGTGAACAACACACTGCCTCTGAATAAAACAAGAGTGGAAGAGGGTGGCAGTGTTGGGGCAGAGAGGACGAAGGGTCACCCCAGCGACAAGGGCATTGTGTCATGGCAGCCATCAGCAAAGAATATAGACCAAAAACCAAAGACTAAGTTCATACCCAGATGATATTGGGGCCTGCTTGTTACCTTTAGACATAAACCCATTGGGATTGTTACTATTTAAAAATGCTACAACCTGTTTGCCATCATAACAATCTCACTTTGGTAAAAAAAAAAAGATGAAGTTAATGCATTTGTTATTTATTGGGTCACACTTTATTTTACATGATCCCTTAACTACAT
>JAVQJW010088816.1:0-10902 GCA_036025195.1 Hypseleotris klunzingeri
CATACAGAGAAGCAGAGAAGGATAATATTAAGATTTTGCCTATTTTTAGAGAGTGCAGAAGTTTAGCATACATTTAGCCCAGTATACACTTTCTTATGCCTCAAACCTACAGGGTCAAAACAAATGTGATGGACAGGGAGCTACTGTATACTGTTCTCAATGGGGCCAATTACAGAACTCCAAAGAAGTCTACACAGAGCAGAATCAAATAACAGACACATAACAAGCATGCTAAGTCTACACATAACAACTATGCTAAGTCTACCATGTTGCAAGTTCAGAGGAGCGTGCAACCTTGACAACCCACACATAGCAACTATAGGCAAGATTTATTTATCTAATGAGGATTTTTTTGATTCATCAGTTCAGCATGACTTTGAGAGAAAGGACTATCTGACCCTGCCCAGGCCATTCTTTGACTAGTTAACACTTAGACTAATAGTAGTCGAGTTTTACTTAAGTCCCTCCCCTACATCATACAACAGGGTCAGGAAGTAAATTCCAAGCATTTTTATTTTAGGAAACTTTAACAGTACAGCTTTAACCAATTATTCAGTGGCAGCCACATCTTGAACCTTCCCTAGACTATCAACCAGTATCTCAGGGACTGTTTAGAGCAGCGATTCTCAAACACTGGACCGGGGCCCAAAAGCTGGAGATTTTTGTTGGGTCACCACATCTTTTTAAATTCAAGACAATATAATAAATAATCATCATTTAAACAATAAGCATTTACATAAAAATATCGTGATGGGATGTGAAGTCAGTTGAGACACAAAAATGGTCAAATTATAAAGGATCTTTCAAAATATAAACTGAAACAAAAAAAATCCATTAAATAAGATGCAAAACATAAATTAAAAATGATTTAAACACCAAAATAACTCCTAATTCATGACATAAAATGACCTAGAATTGCAAACCAACCTAAAAGTTGGGTCACGATTATAATTGAAAATAAAAAATAGGTCCACTGCAAAAGAGAACCAAAAGTTTAATTAATATGTATTACAGTTACTTCTCACCATACCGTCTTTGCATTCTGTCTTTTGTGTCTCGACAGAAATCCGTATTAACTTGCTGTAGCAAAATCTACTCATTTTTGGCTATCTAATTTTAGACCATCTGTGAGATTTTTCGATAATTCTCAAGATCAAAAAGATGTCTTCAGTGACTCTATGATCCTTACCCACTTTGAAATCTAACTTTGATATTTCATACAGTCTACAGGCACCAGCAAATGACTGACAGAAGCATATTCTTTTACCCTGATTAATGATTCAAAGCTAATAAATTACATGTCTTGAATTGATGCTTCAGTGACTTCCTTGTAGCGTGCAGTTACATGACATCATTCGAAACAGGTTTTTTGGCACTTGTCTTGTTGGATGTTCTCCTCCAGCCTTTTGCGTGTGTGTGTGTGTGTGTACCACCATTGATTTTCTGCAACAGGGAGCATTAGCGATTCTCGAGCCCAGGGTATTAAACTCAAATCATTGTGTTCTATTGTTTGGCATGTCATATTGATTATCTCCCAGGTTTCACTAGCGCCCAGTGAAATATTGTAGCCTCAACAGTCTGGAAGATCGAAGCCATTTGAAAACAAATAACTTGTGCAAAGTGATACAAAAGATGGGTTCAGATGTAATCATTGAATTTGTGCCGTGGGGCTTGGAGATATTACAGAGGTGATTGTGCGGAGCTGAAAGAGGAGGGTATTTAAAGGTAAAGACAGGGGCTAAATGGGGGTGTGTGGGAGATGTTGCCCGGAGGAGGGCCTGTGGTTAGGTCTGGGACTGGGGAAGATTCAGAGGAAAAAGGGTAATACTTTAGAATATCTATTTAGCAGTAGTAAAGCATTAATAAATATTTTCCTGTGAAGGTTCATTTCATTTATCCAGGTAGTCAAATCAAAGTTGAAGAAGATTTAAATCAGTCATCTAAACTCCCAGGACGGACAGGCTGTAGCTGTGACCAGGACTGATGGATGAAGTCCTTGTGTTAGAATAAGGGGAATGGGGTGATGCAGCAGGTTAGTGGGGGGCACACAGATGATGAGGGGGGGCGTCCAGGTGAATGAATGATGCAGCAGGTGGATTAAACCTGGTCGAACCCTGGACTAAACCTGGAACCACAGACTTTGCTTCATCTTTTTGCTGTTTGTTACTCTATCCAAGCCTTTCGAAATGCACCGGATACCCTCCGCTACAGGCCACAGTGACCTGGCCAGCGGTCGGCACTGCCCGGTACGTACAGCGAGGCGGGAATATTTCGGTGCCCGTCCGGATGCATCTGACCACTCGGAAGTTCTTCCTGCTCCGAAAGACGTGCCCCGCCTGAGAGCCCTCTCCTCTGCAGATGTTGATGACGTCGTTCACCGAAGTCTGGTCCACGTTTCCGTCTCCCAGGATCACGCTGTTGCTGTTCCGACAGTCTATGGCCAGTGTGCGGCTTGCCCAGTTCATGTTTTGGCTACAGTCAAAACGCCCGCGGCCAGTGTACATGTGCAGGGTCTGGAATGTGTTGTAGTTACGAGGCTGAGACCAGACTACAGCCAACAGCAGACAGAAGACCAGGAGCTTAATCATTATCTGCAAAAACATTCACAAACACAGCAGAGTTAGTTATAGAAGGTACGGTAGACTTTAGTGGTCCTCTGCATTTGACCGTTCCTTCAATACCGGAGAAGTGGGTAACCGCAGTGCAGTGCCCAGAGAGACCCTTTTCCAGATCTGAGTCACAATCTCGTTCAGGACCTAGACCTTTGTTCAGACCTGAACCAGGATCTCGGTCAGGACCTAGATCCTTCTCCAGCTCTGAGCCAGGATCTTGGTCAGGACCTAGACCCTTCTCCGGATCTGAGCCAGGATCTCGGTCAGGACCTGGACACTTAAGCAGATCTGAACAAGAATCTTGGTCAGGACCTAGACCCTTCTCCGAATCTAAGCCAGGATCTCGGTCATGATCTAGACCCTTTTCCAGATCTGAACCAGGATCTTGGTCAGGACATAGACCCTTCTCCGGATCTGAGCCAGGATTTCGGTCAGGACCTGGACACTTCACCAGATCTGAACAAGAATCTTGGTCAGGACCTAGACCCTTCTCCAGATCTAAGCCAGGATCTCGGTCAGGATCTAGACCCTTTTCCAGATCTGAGCTGGAAGATTTGCCTATAATACATGTTTTGATGGAAAAACTGGAACCCAGGACTGTCTACAATTTAATCATTCATAGCAGTAAACAATAATACAATAATTTATAATAATAATATAATAATATAATTAATACAAAATAATGGGCCTTTTTTTTTAGATTTTCAAAAAAAACAACCCCAAATGCAGATATTTGGACACGAACCACAGATGGAGATGGTCTGGATAAGTGAATGTTCTGACCGGTGTGAAGGCAACGCTGTGTGAGAGCCTCTAGGTTGATCTGCGCTTTATAAGGCCTTGAGGTTGATCTGCGCTTTATGAGGCCTCTAGGTTGATCTGCGCTTTATGAGGCCTCGAGGATGATCTGCGCTTTATGAGGCCTTGAGGATGATCTGCGCTTTATGAGGCCTCGAGGATGATCTGCGCTTTATAAGGCCTCGAGGATGATCTGCGCTTTATAAGGCCTCAAGGATGATCTGCGCTTTATAAGGCTTCCAGGATGAAGTGTACATCCAGAGTCCAAGGGTCACTTTGGATTCTGATCAGCAATTGTCAACATTTACACACATGGGCAAAATCAACATCTATGAGGCAATGCAAACAAGATGCTTTAAATATACACGCAATGACTGGGAAATATAAAACAAACAATTACGATCAGCTGTGTTTTGTAATGCCCTGGTTAAGGTAAGTTTAAGAAAGTAGAAAAAATGATAAAAATAGAAAATAAAAAATACTAAGATCTTGGTTTTATCCACCTTTTCTCACGACACACCATCAGGCTAAAATACGAATAAAAAGGCTACTGTGTGTCAGAATACTGGATTCATAACAATGACAAAACACATAGTAAAGTCACCAACTGAAAGGGAAGAGTCTCAATTTTGTAGACATCTAAAAATATACTCTGAAACAGTATTTCAGGAACCAGTAAAGTCAAATATCATGTTTTCTAAAGGGACTCTAGTTAAAACTGAAGCAGGGGTTTCCAAACTGTTTTCACTGAGCTCCGCTCTCTGAGGTGGATGTGTTTTCTGTATACATATCATTGGGTTTTTCACATATGGACTAGAAATCCTTTCCCCGCGCAGGTTCGAATCCTGCCAACAACGTGTGCTGTTGTTTGCTCTTTGTTCTGTTGACAAGGAGAAACGTACAGGTTACTCCAAGGACTTTGGTTACTTATCAAAGTGACACGCAGTTTCACACTACTCATAAAGTTGTAATTAAATTATTTCTTGTGATAAGGTAGTAAAGAGGGAAACGTTCCTAGTTTTCCCATATGGGCTAGTGGTTAGGATTCCTGGTTTTCACGCGGGCGGTCTGGGTTCAACTCCCGGTATGGGATGTCCTTAAACATATGCAGTAGGTAATCAACAATTAGCTCATTTCCTACTTAGAACATGTGCTTTATATTGAGTTCCAAGGATTTCAAGATCTAAACCAAAGACTGAAACTGGAAGTCAACTTACCAATTCACTTAGCAACTAAACCGTGATTTGTGAGTTCAAATCACCTATACATGATTGAAGCTTCAGCAGAGTGGAGAAGTGCAAGCGGGCTGGGCCCATAACCCAGAGGTCGATGGATCAAACCATCCTCTGCTAAAGTTGCTGACTCCATTTCAAACAAAAAAGGCTGAATCCAGGGCATTGCATGTATTTTAGTAATTGACTAAATCAAAAACTTTAAACATATGCGGTAGGTTATCAACAATTTGCTCCTTTTCGAATTAGAAAATGTGCAGAATTATGAGTTCCAAGGATTTCAAGACCAATGTGGAATTTTTTTCGAAGACATCCAACATTTATCTATTTTGGGGGAACGTAAGGCTAAAGAGACGGTTGAAATCGAAGGACTTGCAATCCGTTGGGGGTTTCCCCTCGCAAGTTCGAATCCTGCCAGCAACGAGAATATCCTGTGGTATTTTGACTTTGGCCCATGTTCACAAGACTCAACAATGAGATTTGGACTTTTGGGTCTCAACCAGAAATGCCAGAAATGTAATTGTCACCTTATTTCTGGTGACATGTGTGAAAGTGGGGAAGTAGCTCAGTGGTAGAGCGTGTGAAAGTGGGGAAGTAGCTCAGTGGTAGAGCGTGTGCTTTGCATGTATGAGGTCCTGGGTTCAATCCCCAGCATCTCCATTGGGGATTTTGTAAAAACCAGCACAAATTGGGGCAATGTCATTTGCCCCATGAGTTCGACTCCCAGTCATCCCTTGCAGCAGAGCTGTGGTGCTTGCAAAGTTTAAGGCATACATTCCACACTTTGGACCATATTTGTTAGTGTATGCACCTCACTTTGCTACATTAGGACAAACGAGGCAGTTGTTGTGGCCAAGTGGTTAAGGCGATGGACTTGAAATCTATTGGGGTTTCTCCACGTAGGTTCGAATCCTGCCAACAATGTGTGCTGTTGTTTGCTCTTTGTCCTGTTGACAAGGAGCTATCTTACTGGCCACAGTGTACAGGTAACTTATCAAAGTGACAATCAGTTTCACACTACTCCTAAAGTTGTAATTAAACTATTTCATGTCACACTCTAGTGTAGCCAAGGCACTGGAATTAGGCTCATGTCTCTTTGGAGGTGTGGGTTCAAATCCCACCACTGCCAACATAGTTCCCTCTTGACATGCATACTGATTGTCTCATTTCATTCCTGCCAAGGTCAGTTATGTAAACATCTTACACCCATTTTGATTTCCAGTCACAGTAAACAGGCATCGTACCATGTTATTTTCTCAACGGTTTAACTATAAAAAAAAACTCAGTGGCGGAGCGGGAGGCAGCGGTGTACCTAACCCTAACCAAAATCTTCCATTTTATCTTAATAAGCCCATATGTAATCATATAGGGCTTAGTATTTTGTGATATTTAGCAGGTTTTATAAGGGTATCATGGGCAACATGGTTTCACATCGGACACAGAGAGGCAAGTTTTCAGTGTGTGGCAGCTGAGGGGAAACCCTAAAGAATAAAACAATATTTTAGCTAAATAATAACAGAAGCTGACCAAATGAATTTCCCTCAGGATCAATCAAGTTTAATCTAATCTACAAAACATTTACTCTTGGGCACAATAGTGAGGTACCGTGAGTGAAGTGTACCGCAAAATCCACGACCGACGACGGAGCGGAGCTTGATGCCGACACGACACACCCCTCGCTATGGCGGCAAGGACAACAGGTAACGCCCGCACACACACCGGGCTGGGAAGTCACCTGCAGCGCCAGCAGCTACAAGCAAACAACGTCAGGCCATAGTCAACACACACTACAGGACCGGATAAAAGAAATCTAACTCACCGAGAATACAGCAACTGTGCCTGTTTGGCTGGCTTTACGCACAACGACAAACGCATCCAAGGCCAATCCAAGGGAGCTGCAGCCACGAACGGCGCCGAACGGGATGTGAAGTCAGAGGTCAGAGGTCGGACCCGCCGACCCTTCCCCCTTTATATACCATTGGGCTACACCAAAATAAAAAGCAACAAGGCGTACTGCTACAAGTGGTTGGAATTCATCCTCTTCACATGTGGAGGGTATGCATCAGCAGCAAGAGAACTGACCTAATATGACTGTCTGAGTCTGTCAACTAACCCTCCCTGTCTCAGTCTTATAGCATGTGTCATGTTCTCTCTCTTGAATAAGAACTTACACTGATAGTTTCTCCATACAGTGAGGTATGAGCAGTGTGTTCAGACTGAAGTACATGCAGAGGTCCAGAGGGAACATCACTGTCACATGGACGTCAGGAAACAGACATTTATCTCATCATTTACACCACTCTTACTCTCACTGTCACTTGTCAGATCAGTGATAAACCAATCCTATCATAACCAAATTTTTCACACTCCATGTACTATACATAATTTAAAGTAAGACAAATTTTCCTTTTCCTTTTTAATGTTTACACAGTTGCTCCAATCAGGCATAACATAATGACCGCCTTATACAGTATCGTGTTATACGGTAGCTTTTGTCTTTGGTGTATCCTTCCAAAGATAGAGAAGGTTGTTTTAAGTGTGACTGCTCTTTGTTTGCTCCTCATTCTGTAAGGCCCTATAAGTGTTTTGGAAATGCTTTGTTCCAGTCATCTTTCCATTAAGATTCAGCCCTTATAAAACTCTAACACTTGCCAGTTTTTTAGGACTTCGTGTTGTTTAGCTGCCTCATATTGTATTTGCTACTCACTTCATCTGTCACTGGTTATATACTGTATGATTTGTACTAGATAGCCACACTGAGCCACACATTGTATAGTGGCTGATTTGTGGGCTTTTGTTTGAATACGTTTCTTGAAGTACTCCATTGTACACACTGTTAACACTCTCAGTTCCAGTGATGTTCTGTAGTTCAGTCCTGATTCAGGCTCTGTTGAGGGATTAACTCACTGGTTAAGCTTTTCCCAGGCCCTGTCTCCATGGAAATAGTCAACTCATAACCTGCTCTTATGAAATATGAAATGGAGCTGTTATACAATCCAATAAGTGAAGAAATAACAGTAAACAAACAATGAGAAGTACAACCAGGCTCATGCAGAATACAGCCTGGAAAATGGATACTTAATCGCAGGGCTGACACAGAGACAGAGACTGCTACAACTTTGTTGTCTTTTGGCCGCACTATAGTCTTTACTCATTATTTTTTAGGGCTAAGGCTAGGGCATAGGGGTAAGAATAAAAAATGGGACTGCGCTTTATAAAGAATATCATTATTATATTATCAGTATTATTTTCATATTATCAATATTAAGTCATACTAATAACATTCCCCTGTAAGGTCTTGTGCTGTGTCCTCCATTACTCCATATTACTATAAAACTGTACTGAATATATGTGTTCTTGATCTCAGCCTGAAGCTCTGTGTGGGAAATAGCTTTGACATATCTCTGGATCATATACATTCTGCTCATCTGTATTCAACTGCAGCACACACTCATAGAAACGCTGTCTTTGTTGTTTTCAAAAAGGATAAAGCATTAGATATGATTTAAAGTGAGGCCCAGGGTCTATCCATACATGTCTTCAGTGTTTTCTTCAGTATTCAGGCGTGGTCACATTTATATCAAAGTGTTCACAGATACAGCCTAAATTACTTTATAGAGCTGTTCTTTTAACATGTGCAGTTCCATGTATTATCAGTGAGTGTTTGATCTAATACCTCACCAGTCTCTGGAGCAGCAGACGGTGTGTGAATGTGGAGACTGAACATTCAAATCAGACAGCATCATAGAGCCAGACAAACTTTTACCTTCTCTTCTTTCCGCCAAAGTTAGTCTGGAACTGCTCCCATAGACGGCTAATTCCTTGTACCGGACCAATCACAGACGTGGGCGGGCCTTATGTTATACTACACCTGAAATCCCTTAGTCAAAACGAACAAGATGGCGGCCGCAACGGAGCAATGGTTTGCTACTGCGCTCTCCTCTGTTTTAATGGACGTAGGTGTTGTTAAAACCACAGCAACTGACAGCCCTAAAAGCATTGTTGACAGTGGTAAGTCTGCTTTTTGCTTAGTTTATGTCCTCCGTTTCTCTGATTGGTTAATTTTGCGCCTCTGAGAAGGCCATCTATGGGAGTGGTTCCAGACTAATTTTGCCATACATAAGAGAAGGCAAAAGTTAGTCTGGCTGGCCAGGCTACCAAGGACCATGAACCGGGATGAAGGTTCTTACACCCTGTCAACACAGTCACGAGACACGGTCTTAGAGAAGGTATCAGACAGTAGGGGGCGTAAGCGGTCCCTGCTGTCTGATGCCAGCTTACTTATGCAGCCTACAGACACGTCACAGGAAAAAAATCGATTTGAATACAGCCTCCACACACACTCGAGCTGATCCTGTTAATACCTCACCTGTTAGCCTGGAGCATGTTTCTATACATTCAATGCATAGGCAGCTAAGCCAGATTAGGCAATACAATAACTGTGTAATTTTAATTTTAAATGGATGAAGATAAACAGCTCTGTCTGTCAAGCTGTAATGCAATGTACACTGCCTGGCCAAAAAAAATGTCTCCACCAGGATTTAGCTAAGAAACAGGAAAGAGCCTCCTGTGGTTGGTTCTAGGTTCAGTAACATTATGTGCCCCACAAATGAGGTCAGCTGACTACCTGAATGACCAGGTTATTCCATCTTTTTTTTTTTAATTCCCTGATGCCATGAGCAAATTCTGAGATAACATTGCCTGGATTCATTAGGATTGGTTTAAGTCCAGACCTTAACGCAGTTGAGAATAGCTTTGCACAGTGGTCTGACTCTCCCATAGGAAAACAATTGGACAGAAATAAATCTTGTGACACTGCAAAGCTTATCGAAACTATGCCATAGCAAATGTGCTGTAATCCAAGCGGAAACGAGAAAGCTTAAATCCAATACTGACCGCTGTGAAAGTCCCTCTGTGTGTGCTCTCATTTGTTATAGAGGACAGGGAATCAGTGAGTTGCTGTGGCCTTAACCTCCGGTGGTCCCCGTGGAGCCGAGGGCGGGCAGAGGGGCGTGGCTCAGGTGCACTATTATCATGTGAATGAAAGAGAGTCAATAAATGTGATAGAGTCAGTCCTTCCGTGCTGTGTTCATTATTACTCTCTTTATATAGTGTCAGTATAAAGCTACATCCGAGTCTATTAAGATGTTTCTAAATCACACACAGAGGACATCTTGAATTACTGCTGCAGACTAGAACTAAAGGGAAGGATCATTACAAACTGTGCATTAAAGTTACAATACAGTATGTACACATTGGTTAAATATATAAATGTATAAAAAAGGAGGTTGTGGGTTCAATCCCAGCCATAACAATCTCTCAGAGAGTCTGTATTTCCTTCCTGTCATTGTGGGTTATACTCCGGCTTCCTCCTACCAGCCGAAGACATGCCTGTGTTGAATTAGTCACATCTAAATTGCCCTTACTGAATCAATGTGACTACTTGATTTCTTTTTCTTTGTATTTTGGCAAATATAATGATTTAGTTATTAGTACAGCATAACAGAAGTCAACAGAGAAAAAAAGAGACTTTGAGGTCACCTGTGGGCTGTATTATAAGGGTTTTTGTTTTAGAGCGAGGGAAGGAACTGTTTAACCAATCACACACTTTCATAGGAGTGCTCTGATTGGTCGATACATCCTTTATCCAGAACTAGAATCTATCAGGAATAATTTGCTAATGTTTTATTTCAGAATTCATAGCTTATTCACAGTATTTTTTAGTTTTATTTTAAAGAATTAAAAACCAACTCCAGATCTCCGCTGTTATTCACCTACTTCTTCGCTTGTTTACGTACTTCCTGGTTTGTGTGAGACCATGCTAGAGGATCGTAAAGAAGAGGAATTAGGAAAGGAGAGTGTATCATTCAAACTTAGATTTTATGTAGTCACGTCACTTTTACAGTCAGAAAATCAGGTAGTGTAGCAGAAGACTGGTATGCAATTGGAAACCTCATGGAAGTGAGTGATATTTATTTGTCAAAGCTCTGTGGCGCTTTCATTATAATGATTCATACAGTATTTAATATGTCGCAGATCCGCTACAAAATATTATTTAAGAAAGAATCTGCCCAAGACCACGGGGCAGTCTATGCAAATGAGAATGTGTTGAGGTAGATCTTTTGTACCCAACTAGAAATATACATGCTTGAGAGAACAGGTTTAAGATTTATGTCCCTATCTGCCTGTTGTGATTGTCTCTACAGATACAGGTGAAACTGTAAAAATTAGAATATGATGCAAAAGGTAATTTATTTCAA
>JAVQJW010089212.1:0-16502 GCA_036025195.1 Hypseleotris klunzingeri
CAATAGACATATTCAGGTTATAGGCCTTGTCCAAGATCTTCAATACACTTTATTGTGTCCCTAATTGTTAGGTCTCTAGTACAGTATACTCTTCAGATTGGGCAAAAGTAAAGTTTTAATTTTAAAAAAATAAAGCACTGCTGAAGCTTTTATTCCGTTGTCCAGAAGCACATTAAAAAAAAAAGTTCACTACAATGGGTGTCGGACTGGGGGGTAAAGGAAAGGAAAGAGTTTTTGTTTTGTATTTTAAATAAACCAATCAATTAATGTAATAAGAAATTCACTCTGGCTGAATAAATGTATTTTTTTTTTTGTTTTTATAAAAGAAATTTTAATGTTCTCTGGGGCCCTCATTTGCCCTTTGCTTATTCTGAGAATTTTCAATATGACATGGGCTAAACAAATCCTTATATTTGTCCTAAACCAATGAGAAAATTGTTGAGAGATATTGTATTATAAAATGAACAGGGGGGCCCACCTAAACAATTTGTACATAGGGTCTTGTATTCTGTGCTACGCCCCTGTTCACTACTTCACATTTGATCTTCTGTCAATCTGCTTGATTTCCCCGGGAAATCTATAATATGGAAACCCTTCCTCCAATCACGAGGCTCCAAAGGCATCAGGCCCCACCCCATGTGACGACGCACTAGAGGAAACTGTAAAATACCATAAAAGGAAAATACTCCCGCATGCGCAGTAGCATGATTTTTGTTTGAAGCGAACTGCCCTACAAGCTGCAA
This sequence comes from Hypseleotris klunzingeri, assembly GCA_036025195.1. NCBI lineage: Eukaryota > Metazoa > Chordata > Actinopteri > Gobiiformes > Eleotridae > Hypseleotris > Hypseleotris klunzingeri. The sequence continues at coordinate 744 of JAVQJW010089212.1, forward strand.
AGTGAAGTCGCCAAGCATTTGATTTAAGCAGAATTTTTTCACATTTTGGACATCGATCTCTTAGCTCTATGCATCGGAGAAACGATGTTAGGACATCAATTTCCAAACCCGGACAAGTCGCAACAACTGGTCAACTATGTGGAGGATTATCTGGAATGTGTGGAGTCCCTGCCTTTGGACATACAAAGAAATGTTTCATTGCTTCGGGAAATTGATGCAAAGTATCAAGGTAATGCTCTTCCGTGATGACTTTGTTGCCTGTGTGTTTGTTTGTAGTGTGCCAGACGCGGACAGCTCTTTCAGGGTGTGTGTGAAATGGAGGAACGGTCAGTTGTGTTCCCATTTTGCACAAAAAGCGAACGTCTTTTGTTCATGTGTACTTAAAAGGACACAAGTGTGATCGTCTAAAATGTGCAAAACTGTCTTTGAGTAAATCCATCTATATAGCTGCTCGCCAGTCAACACCGTCTACCGCACACGATGTTTTCTGTATTGTGGTAGTCACTCAACTCAATAAGCTCATGGAAAAATGGAGAGTTTCACACTACAAAACATTACTCGTTACTCTCTGCTATAATTCTTTATTATTTTAGTTTGTGTGAACACACCATTGGGCACAGCAAAGCGTACAATGGATCATAGCGTGAACTTTTCTGCAAGACCGTCGTGCGTAATGTCGGTAGGATATGCGAGTACGCAGATAAATAGTGAAATCCTGTGTGGTCAGTCAAAGTCTAAGCCTGAACAGAGAATTGACCAAGCAGCAGATCATGAGACGTGTTCGTTGATGTGAGACCTGAGCTCGGTCTCAATGGTTAAAGCTATGGAGCTAGAGCTAATCTGTAACCTTTGACAGTGGTTGACTGAACGTGGAGGCCTATGATTCTTCTAACAATAGTTGATGTTAAGCAAACCAAATGAGTGGAAAACGGTATTAAATGTTAGAACAAAAGGCTACAGTAACGCACGGTATTGCACATTGTTGCAATTCGCTGAACCATCAGAGTTGCTAATCGCCAGTCTCAAGCTCTTAGCGCATTTTACTTTATACCAGCCTCGATGATAGACCTAGCTTACATTTAAGCTCTTTTACGGATGAAATGCACCCTCTTCCAAAGTGTTTTTGTCCCCATCGCCCGTCGACAGTGAAGCGCAGAGCCGGACAGCTCTTATGCTGAGGGACCTCCTCAGACAGCTGACCGACGTCACTTCCTGCAGCGTCAGTCTCTCTCTTCCACACCACAGCACGGTTATTCAACTTACAGATGTAACACTAGTAGGGAAAGTAGGAAATCCACTTACACATGTTGCTGTGCAGTTTATCTAATGTTGTCTGTTACAAATATAATGTCCATATGCTCAGATATTTCTATGTATTTCTTTGCAGAGGTGCTGAAGGAGGTGGATGAGGTGTTTGAGAAGTACAAAGAAGAGCAGGATGCAGCTCAGAGGAAGAGGCTGCAGATCCAACTACAGCGGGCCCTCATCATCAGTCAGGAGCTGGGTGATGAGAAGATCCACGTGGTGACCCAGATGACCGAGCTGGTGGAGAACCGCTCCAGACAGATGGACTCTCACTCTCTGTGTCTGCAGGAGCCCAGTGAGGCAGAGAGGGTGTCTACAGAGAGACGCTCCAGTGTCCAGGAGCCCCCGGCCCCTGAGCGCACCTCCGCCCGCCGCCCCCGCAGACAGAGGAACAGTGAGAGCCGTGACAGTCACCCTTCAGCCAACGGCTCTCTGGTGGATGACTCTGTGGAGGAGCTGCCCCTCCCTGCACCGCGAGAGAAGAAGTCCAAGTCTGCCAAGAAGAAGAAGCGTAAGGCCAAACAGGACCGGGACACGTCACCGGTGGACTTCGCCATCGACCCCAACGAGCCCACCTATTGTCTGTGTGAGCAGGTATCCTACGGCGAGATGATCGGATGTGACAATGAGCAGTGTCCTATTGAATGGTTCCACTTCTCCTGTGTGGGGCTCACTTACAAGCCCAAAGGCAAGTGGTACTGCCCCAAATGTAGAGGGGACAATGAAAAGACTATGGACAAAAGCTTAGACAAAAACAGGAAAGACCGCCGCTCGAGGTAGTGACCCGTCCTCTGGTCAGTCTGGCAAAAGGTTAGGTTTGTTTGGTGACTACAATACACTTGCAAGAGCACAATCCCACTCTGTTATGAGCAGCGCTTAATAATCAAGGACATGAGAACTCCAAGACTGAGTCCCATATACACAGGAAACTATCAACAGTCAACAAGAAGTCACTAGAGATATTTTTGTGAGACTTTATTTAACATTTAAAATTAGGATAAAATGTTTTCAACTCCTGAGTTGTAATGTATAGATGTTGTTAGTCCTTTTCATCAGTTCTCACTAAACAGATGTATCTTTATTTTGGTCACAATTCAGTTCTCACATACCATCTAAAATCAGTGTCTCTGAATGGCTCATAGAAACTAGCCCTCATGTAATACATATGTTTACAATAAACAGATATTTAATTCAGATTATTGACACTGGAATAGGGTGCCATGTTTGTGAATATGATTTCATTTGTAACTATTGTGTATATTTCTTTTTATATTCATTAAAAAAGTATTATTCAGTTGCATTGTGACTCAGTGTGTGGTATAAATGATCACGATTCTTCCTCACTGCTGCTGGACTCTTCAAACAGCTGCTCCTGTCGTGAGCCTGGTCTAGTGTTGGTCCCAGAGCTGAACCAGAGTGAGACCAGGGCAGGACTGTGGCTTAGACCGAGCAGGACCCTGACAGTGTTCCCCCTGAGAGGCTCCACACAGCTGACCGGGGCGTCCAGCGACAGATTGGACAGGTAACTCCCTCTCTCCACATCCCACAGGCTTAAGTGTCCTGCAACATTAAACCTCACTGTAGGCCTGCACCATTATAAACAAAAACACCTAATTGCAAATTTATGACAAAATTGTGACAAATTATTGTTGAATTATTGTTTTTAAAACGAAAACTCAGTTAACAGCTCATTTTAAATCTGTGAGGAAGCATTAAAGAAGACTAAATATTCACTGTTAAACTTTCACAAGAATTCCATGCCTTTCGGAACATGTTTTTAGGTTACGCTTACAAGATACAAGCAGTTTTGTAACATATATTTTACACAGAGAATATTTTATTGCAAAAAAATTGAAGCCTTTGCAATTTGCCAATTGTGACTATGTAAATTGTGATTTTGAATTGATTCCAATTGTGCTGCTCTACCTCATTGTATGTATTTTTGCAAGTAGAAGTACTGTATTATTCAAATACTAACAAAAGTATGGCTGAACCTTTTAAAAGAAAAAACACTCATTCATTTGCAAATTCATTAAACAGTACATTTCAGAAAAATATCATAAAAACCGTATTAAGCTAGATGGTGAGTAGCAGTAGTAGGTTCATACCTGACAGTAAAATAGCTTTGGTTCCTTCTTCAGTCATGTAGAGGGAGCTGGAAGCATCAATCTTCAGACTCTCATAACCACAGATGCTTCTTATGTTTCTGGTGAAGGGCTCCCACACATTAAGCCTGAACATAATACAGGCAAAATGTACAGTATGTGAGATTAGATGAGCGATTCAGAGTAAATATACATTGTAATTTTAACTTTATTGACAATATGATCCTGTCTTATGAATTGTTAATCTGTAGTCTGAAGAGGTCATGGGACGGACATAAGTAAAATTCAAATTCTAGTGGTCACAGTGTTATTCCACAAACTTTGGTCTGATGTAGAGGCCAGGGAGGGGACTAAAGTAAAATAATAATTATGACAGATTACCTACTTTACATATTCTCTATACGTTGTAAGCTGATTCTTTCATATGCCTCATTTTAGTATCATCTGTTGTTTTCTTGTGTTTGGCATTGCTAGACCCTAGAAGCACATTGCTAATAGAAGCCCTTTGTGTTCTATCTCAGTGATGACGCACTGAAGATTTAAAATAGCACAGAAAAGACCATTTACTTGTTGCTTCCTGTGACCCCAAAGACGACTCTGTTGGCATCATCGGTGAGAGCTACACAGCAAACTCCAGGCTCGTTCTGCAGTTTTTCTTCTACCTAGAGACATTTACACACAGTCACGTAACTTTTTTTAGATCAGCGATTTTGTAATAGGTCTAAAAACAGATTTGTACGTACTGTCCCTTTGTGGAGGTCCCATAAAATAACACTTGGCGAGTGCTCCTCTTGGTTGTAGCTGGCCAGGACCAAATAAGAGCCGCTGTATGTCACAGCTGCTGTATGAAGGTTAAGTAAGGAGTTCTTGTCTTCCAGAGTATGAAGGTGCGCCCTTGATGTGATATTAAAGACATTAAGGTGGTGTGCAAAATAGGAGCATACCACCACCTATAGATAGAAAAATGTCATTAGGTTAGGCAAACTCACGCAATTCAGAAAGAAATCTAGGTTGACAATTGCTTTGATATTGTAACTCAACGGGACCCAAATATGAATTGTCATCCAGAAGAAAAATTACTTAGTATCACCTTTTATAGGACATGTATTTATAAGTCAGTTTTTACCATTTTTTTTATTATTATAATATTTTATAATTTGAACGATATTAGAAAACACAAGAGCATGACGTATGATTGGTAGTTTGATAACAGTTTCAATTATTGTGTAGTTCTAGCACTATTAAAATCAAGATTCAACGTTGTGATTTTTACCTGTTGATCCCCACTGAGTAAATACTGGTCTATGGCATTGAACTTTTCTTTTTCAAGCTTAAGTTTCTCTTCTTTCTCCATTTGTGCTTGAAGCTCCAGCCTCCGCTTCTTTGTTGTCAGGCTTTCTGTCCGAATATCCCACGGCATCACTTTGGAAACAGAGAGTAAAGGTAAAATGAAGGGTCTTTTTTTTTTACAATAACAGACAAAATGGAGTTACTGACATGTTTGTGTGCTTGTTGTATGAGGAGGCTGTGGCTCTTGGACAGTGCCACTGGAGACAGAAGAGTCTTTATGAGATGAATGAATGCGATGTTTGATGGAACCAGTATCCAGATCCCATAAGATGAGGTGGTCCCTGTAGCAGCGTACAAGAGTCGAAGATATAGTGTATAAGTGTGTAAGTAAGTAAACCAATTAGGGGTCAACCTCCAAAATGCTCCAAAAAGATAACAACATCCCCTATATTTAGGTCACAAATTGTTTGAATGATCATTATTAGTGTGACAGTGACAAAGTAAGAATAACCCCATTTGTCACATATTTTCATATTCTCACCTTGTTTCCGAAAGGCCCAGAAGTGTAGCTCCATTTTCTAGAAGACGGTACTCGTGCTGAGGACAGGGGATAAGTGCCAGTCCAGTCTGTCTCCTCACATAACTGCGCTTAATCAGATCAAAAACCAAGAGAGTCTGTGAGAGATGAAAACAGGATTATTGTCAGTCTAAAACATAGAAAAGTTTGTAATATGTATAACAATTATGAACGCATGCAATCAGACCCTGTATAATCTAACATGCGCTATACTTAAGCCTGCTTATACAACAGATTGACTATAATTTGAATTATCTGAATTTGGTAGTATTGTGTTTAAAAAGTTTAATAAGAAGTTAATATTTGAAGCGGAAGAGTAGTTAGCACTTGTGCCTTTTAGAAAAAAAATCACACATTCTATCTCCAGGCCACTAAACTACATCCTCTACAGAAACCTCTTCCCCGTGTTACTTAGGGTTCTCTCTGACTTTACAAATGTATTAGCATATTTGCATATGCATTAGGAGAACTAGTGACTTCTAAATACCTAGACTATGTAATGGTATAAGCCAACCCTGTGAATAACTAAAACTGTCCAGTGTGTGCCCCACCTAAGGCCCATAGTTGTTGGGAGGGGCTTGAATCACCAGCATAAACAAACATTATTATTGAGGTTTTTATTTTATGTGTTGTATCAGTGTGTGAATGTCTAACCTGAAATCGCGGTGGTGCTTGGGTCCTGTTGGTTGAGCTTCTGTCTGTCAGGATGTACAGTTTAAGATCTTGAGCCAGAACCACATCAGTGCTGCTGTACAGACCACGGAGCACTCGGACCGGGCGACAGGTGAACCTCTTTCTGAACAAGTTCCACACAAACACTGTCCCAGGACGGTTAGACAGGCACACAGCATACCTGCCAGCAGAGGGAGACACATTCCAGCGAAACACTACACTCTTTCCCTCTGTCACGCAAATAGTGATTTTCTAGGTATATATTTTTACACTTTATGATGGCCATAATTTTAGGTAAAAGGTGATAAAAATGATACAAAAAATTGCTCTAGATACCGTATTAGTTTTGTATTTAAGAAAAAATGGCATATCCCAATATGAAATGATTGCATCCTATAGATTGTTAACTATTTAACGACCCTCGGGTAAAATATTCTTAATGCACATCACACACAAAGTCACTCTATAGTTATGATAGTACTCCTTGCATAAAAACTCATACTTACCGTGGGTTGTTGCCCATTGGAATGAGCTCTTTGGTGCCATCACTCCTGGTCTTGTGTATGTTGTATGTAAGGGTCTGGTCAGTGATCCTAGAGGAGAGGTCCCATAGTCGGAGGTACCTCTCTCCACTGCAGATCGCCAGGCAGTACCGCATATCAAAACACAGCCCTGAAACAATGCATAGAAAAATCTGTCAGTGCAAGTTAATCAATTAGACTAGTATGGGGACCACTTAAGTTCTTTTTAGTGGTAATGATTTTTTTTTTTTGCAGTTCGGTTTACTAAACATTGGTAAACTTTGCCCTTGAAATGGAATGCAATGAACGAGAGAACAGACTAAAATTTTTGTTTAGAACAAGAAAAGAGTTATTCGCGGCTGACCAGGCTATTTTAGACCCAGTTTGGTCTTAGTTTATTTTTATTTATTTATTTAGTCTTTCAATTCAGTGAAATGGTTCTTGGAAAGCCAAATATTTTCTTATGTGGTAGCTGGTGTCAAAAGTTAGCTTTTAAACTTTACTAATGTAGACAAACAGTAGCATATCTAGATATTTTTGTGAACCTTTAGTTAGTATCCCTGGGAACTGTGTGATGTGCTTGTGGTCTTCAGTCTCTAGATTCCAGGTGACCAGTCCAGTGAGGCCTGTTAGTGGAGAGGAGCAAAAGGCCACAGCGTGTGTCCCAGCAGAGTTCACAGCGACCTGGGAGATACAGTCCTGACTACAGCCCAGGATAGACCTCTCATACTGGAAGGAATCAGTACTGAAGAGCTCAATATGGATGATCTGACTGTCCTGTCTGTATGGATATCTGAAAGTACCAAAGACAATATTAAAAGATTGGACATTGTATTTGTTATATTTACTGGTATTATTGGTTTTACAACACCTGCAAAAGAGTAACAAGTAGTCTTGAGTCATGTCCACAGCCTGGATGGAGGCAGCAGCATCTCGAGCGGACAGGACACTCAGCACTGTCCCTTCTTTAGCACTAAACACTCCAGCTTCACTGCCTGATCTGAAACAAAAAGACATGATATATCCAATCTATATAGACTAATGGCCTTGTGGTCAAACACATGCATTTCTTTGGGCGGAGTACCCCTAGAGAACGCACACTAACACAGGGAGGACATGCGGACTTAACCCAGGGAGATTGTAGACAGCCTGCCCAAGCCCCCTAATAGTATATATGGACATTGAGAGCATAAAGAAGGAAAAAAGAGGGAGTCCATCTTAATCAAATACATTTAAGTAACCGTAAGTAATATGTCTAAACCAGAAGAAATACGGTAGGTTCCATTTACATTATATACGAATAATGTATGTATTGTATATGTTGATGTTGTTGGAAGTTTGCACAATGTTTTATATGTATATAATGTATATTTTGAACTATTCAAAAGTCATAGCATTCCTCAAAAGAAAAAATATTCTGTGAAGCTTTGATAAGTTTTTCATGTGGTTGAAAATTAAACTTGAATGGTGAAAAAGGGCTCGACATTATTAGAGTACAACTAATCACCCAACCAAGACGATGTACAAATAATACTAAATCAATAAATCAACTATTTCAACCCATTTATGTGCAAAACATGATGTTATTTTACAAAGCCAACAACCTGTGAACGTGTTCATCCATGAGCCGTTACATGCTGTTTCCATGCTTGACGTATTACATTACCTACAAGCACCAGTGACCTACATTACATGTTTATCTGATACCTCTCTGTCAGGTGTGAAACTCTGTCATCCGTACTAATTACTCTAAAAACCTAAGCCCTGCAGCCTTTGACACATGGATGAAGAGTTTGTGTGCATATTAGTTTCCTATTATCTGCTCATCATAGGCTTTAGTTGTATTATTTATTGTGTCTTGTTGGCAGGAGCTAAACTTGAGGGACTGAGCTGTGGCCTTTCTAAATAATTGACAAAGTCTGCAGGAAGATGTATGGAAACAAAGAGGCCAGATTTCACAGCTTGTTAACAAAAGGATATAAGGCATTATTTAGCAAGGTGGTTTGCCGACACTAGTGAGTTTACTTGGGGTGGCAGTGGATAAAGGTTTGCCAGTTTGAATCCCTTCCTGAGCTGTCATTGTGTCCCTGGGCAAGACACTTAACCCACATAACTCCGCTATCTATGAATGTGTTAGTGTGACACTGGAAGTCAGGAGGGGCAGTAGGCACAGAATGGATGCCACACTTCTGCCACCGAGTGTGACGAAGGAGTGAATGAATACTGCATGAAATTGTAAAGCATCCTGAGTGTATAGGAAAGTGCTCAATGAGACTAAGGTTATATTATTATAGTGTAAAACAGAAACATGTAATGGCATGTAGTATAGAGTCACACACATTATTAGACCTGTAGGCGAAGAGAACATAGTCTTTGATGGAGTTGCTGGACAGGACGATAGAGCTGTTTTTGTGGATTGGCTCCAAAGTCAAAGAAATGGTGACAGAGTGCAGCAGGGAACATGATTCAGCTAAGTCAAATACCTACAAATTAAAAAATACATTTAGCATATTTTTCTTAGATTTATGTCCATAAGTGTAATCACATTAGTAAGACAATTTTTAGACAATTTTCAGCTGCTAGTACCTTCAATAGATGAGTGCCATCATAGAAAACCACTAGGAACTGTCCTTCACAAGCTGTGGTCACAATTGGGACGTCCACTGAACCATCCTCACTATATACAACATGCCCAGATTTTACTTCTCGAACCTAGAACAACATTATCAGGTCAAATAACATGGGAATTAAAAAAAAAATAACCAGGCTGGTTGGTTGTTTCAAAGTCCAACCTGTAGACTTTGTCCCATGCGGATGATGAGCATAGTATCGTTCAAACCAAGAGTGAGAGAATCTGCCACAAATCCTTTTACAGGATCCAGACCTCTGGTGATCCCCCTCTGCTCTATGTCCCAGATTCTGATGCTGCCATCCTCTTCACAGGAGACTGCTGTGGGAGACTTCTGAGAACATCCAACAGCTGTCACAGAACCCAGCGGCCCTGTTGAGTGAAAACAATATTATTTATGCATCATATTTAGTGTTTGCAATCTTTGGTTTTATTTTAGCAGAAAGTATTTTTGTATACAATGGCATATGTGACCTGCTAACAGAGTGTGCCGGATGCCTCCTGGGGGCAGCAGACAAGTGGAGGAGGGCAGCAAGACGGGCACTGATGAATGGGTACACTGGTCCAATAAAGCATGGAGGTACTGGAACTTTAGACGATCACCTAAAGACACACATACAGTAGAAACAACTTTATGTAGGTAGAGGTATATTTTTTTGTACCTTGGTGGATGATTAGCCTATTGTGTTAAGTTGTTGTGACAAAGACAAATTGCACTTAATACCTTTAGCCAGAGGCCGATCCTCCATGACCATCTGTCCCAGGCGACCCATGAGTTGTGAGGCAAGCTGACAGGGGTCCTCAAGAAGAACAGAACGGGACAATCCCAGAGCACCCAATAGCACCTCCACATCCACCACCTCCCTGTAACAATGACAAAAAATAAAGTGTTTCTATGTATGGTCTTGGGAAATTACTTGTATAGTTAAAATAAAAAATGGAAACAATTAGTTAATGATATTCTCTACAAAACAGGGTATCTATATTGTATTGAATAGAACAAAGCTTTTGCTGAAGGGGACATGTGGCAAGTCTTATTTAAAATTTTTAAATACAATATGGTATTAAAGGTGAAGTCTGTAACTTAGCTAAAATTACAAAAAAGTTTAGACATTTGAAAAAGCTTTATTTGACCCTGTTCCATGATGTAAAGACAGTAATCTTTCACAATTATTATTTCACTTCAGTCCTTCCTCTGGCCTCTACAACAACATCAATTTACAGTTGGTGGAGAACTCCTTTATCAATCATATTTGTGTTTCCTTTTAGCCCCTCCATAGGCCTCAACTGATTACAACCACTTTACACCTAGGGCCAAGTTAGCTGTTTGCAGCACTTGAACTCATATGGGTGATAATTGAGAAAAGTAACCCCACATACCTATACCTAGTGTCGATGTGAGCTGTTTGCAGCCATTTTTGGGCAGTTTTGAGCTCTTTTATTTTTTGGCAAAATTTGGCCCAAGACAACAGCCACGAACCTGTCGTAAAAGTCAGTTTTCAAGCTTGCCCTTTCTGAGCTCATATAGGTGGAAAATGAGAAAAGTAACCCCACATACATATACCTGGGGTCATTGCGAGCTGTTTGCAGCCATTTTCGGGCAGTTTTGAGCACTTTTTTTGGGGGGCAAAATTTGGCCCAAGACGACAGCCGCGGACCTGTATTAAAAGTCAGTTTTAAAGCTGGACCTTTCTAAGCTCATATGGGTGGAAAATGAGAAAAGTAACCCCACATACATATACCTGGGGTCAATGTGAGCTGTTTGCAGCCATTTTTGGGCAGTTTTGAGCACTTTTATTTTTTGGCAAAATTTGGCCCCAGACGACAGCCGCGGACCTGTCGTAAAAGTCATTTTTCAAGCTGGCCCTTTCTGAGCCCATATGGGTCAAAAATGAGAAAAGTAACAACGCATACCTACATCTAGGGTCAATGCGAGATGTTTGCAGCAATTTTTGGGCAGTTTTGAGCACTTTTATTTTTTGGCAAAATTTGGCCCCAGCCGACAGCCGCGCACCTGTCGTAAAAGTCATTTTTCAAGCTGGCCCTTTCTGAGCTCATATGGGTGAAAAATGAGAAAAGTAACCCCACATACATATACCTGGGGTCAATGTGAGCTGTTTGCAGCCATTTTGGGGAAGTTTTGAGCCCTTTTATTTTTTGGCAAAATTTGGCGCAAGACAACAGCCACGAACCTGTCGTAAAAATCAGTTTTCAAGCTGGCCCTTTCTGAGCTCATGGGCAAAGTTACAGACTACACCTTTAAGTTACTGGGAATCAAGTAATTTATGAAGTTATGAAAGGTGTAGTCCATACGTTTCTCAACATGCTTTATCTAACACTGTTCAATGATGTAAATAAGGTCATCTGTAATTTACTTCATATTTTACTTTAGTTCCTCCATAGGCCTCTATAACAACCTCAGATCAGACATTGTGGATTACCACTTTGAACAATAGTAGTCAAGTCACTCCCCTGGCCTCTACATACCTACTTTACATCATAGAACAGGGTCAAATAGTCAATTCTAAGCATTTTTCAGGATACATACTATACTACTAGCATCACAGTTTTGACCTATGTTTTATGCTAACAAAAAGTATCCTTCCTGTCCTTGGAAGACTTACTTATCAGGTATCACAGCCTTCTTCAGATCCTCCTCTATTTCCAGTATAGACAAACCCCAGGCTTTATGCAGCAGGAACTCATAGTTGAACACACACTCCGACAAAAATGGTACAATCTGCCCGGAGTGAACCAAGTGATACGGCAATCCTCTCAGTTTTCTCAAATTAAACCGGTAACATTTGACCTTCCCGTCTCCTTCCTCTTCATCCAATATCCACGCAAGAGACTGGAATATGTGTGCATTTGGTGACTTGTCTCTATAGTAATCAGCGTAGTCAGCGTGCACAGCCATTTGGGACTCCTCATTTCTGAAGTAGCGCTGGATGCAGACTTGTGCCAATTCAGAGTGTGACCAGAGATAGGCCCATGTGTTGTCTGTGCTGAATTCACTCAAGTGAGGGCCCAGCGCTTGTTTCAAACGGATCCATTGGATATAAGGAAGTTTACAGTGAGGAGAAGAGGAGGAGGACAGTTCCTGGACGACTTTTCCATCTTTGCCAAGAAGGTGTAGAATCTCCTGGTGATGAACATAAAAAATTGGATTACGTCTAACTTCAGTACCAGTCCAAGTTTGGACATGTTTCAAATAATCAACAGTTTAACAAATTAGCACAACAAAAGCACGAGTTAACTGGAGCATATTTGTTTGTGATATTGTTAACCTATCCAAAAAGTTGTATTTCAAAAACTGGTCTAATTTAACTGAAAGTATAAATATTCTATCTATTCTATCTATTCTATTCTATCTATTCGATCTATTGTTTTAACAGGGTACTGACATCTAACGTCAGTAACTGAATGGACTCTGCTAGTGATTTTCAATTTCAAAGAAAGTTCCCAGAAATTGCAATCAAATTAAGGTATAAGCCTTAAAAAAAACTTTGAACACGCATTCCCAGTCAACTGATGATGAGTGTCCAAACTTTTGACTGGTACTGTATATCAGTATAGTTTTCAAAGTCAGTGTACAAAAAAGTATGGGTATCTTTTTATAGGTGCTCTAATTTTCTATGTTTTTTCTTGGCCTTTGTCTGCTTTATTAATAGGACAGTAGCCAGGGAGAAGAGTGGAGAGGGACATCTGGCAAACTGTCTCAAGCCGGATTCGAATTCACAACACCAGGACGAGCATGCCAAGCTCTGACTATGGGCCACACATTCTACCGACTGAGCTAATTTAATAATGTTGGAAATGTGAGGTGTTAATGACCAAGTTTACTTTAGTAAGAAAATGAATGATGTCATTTGACCCACCTCTTCAGTGACTCCATGCCGTGACATAGATATAAGCATTGCAGACCTTCTAACCAGTTGTTTTCCTAGGTCCCTTTCCAAACGGGATAGCATATTTACATACAAGGTAGAGAGGTTGTGAGGCAGTTTGAGCTTGGTCAGAGCACTGTAGGATGTCCAGAGTAAGCTTTCATTATAAGCAGCCTCCAGATAAAGCGGACTGGGACAGGACTCACAAGCCTGGACTAGGATCTTCCACTGGTCCAGCTGTAGACATCTTTGGTCATTTTGAAGTTTGCACTCTAAAGCTGACGTGATTTCACTGGAGTTGAGTGGAGGAAGAGGAAGAATGGCGCAGTGTCCTGACTATAGAACGAGAGGGAAATGTATTGTATTGAAAACGTATGTATAAAAATGTAAGGTACATTTCAATCAAGTAGCACCCATAGTTTAGAAGAGCACTGACCAGGGTATCAGTGCAGGGTGAGTTGGTTGTTGCTGAAAGAATGAGGTGGACATTTTCAGATAAAGGTGTTGAGATCCAGGGGAAGTCTGGACCATGTTCCTCAGACAGTTTATCCAGTCCATCCAACAGAATCACTACAGGTCTGTGTGTGTCCACTAGGGTCAGCAGGGAGTGAAATTCATTCATCAGCTGAGGCAAGCCCTGGAGACCGGGGCAAATATAGGCATTTGATAGTAACTAACCTCATATTAACTTACATTATATTGCTTATTTGTGCAGACTACAGTAGTACCTCTGATAGTTGTGTGTGAGAACCGTATTCTTCAGCCAGTTGGACACACAGACTCTGCAGAACAAGGCGGATGTTTCTGCTTTCTCCAGAGAAGCCGATAAAAACTATCAAGACCTTCACCGTTCTGTGGCAAAAATAGAGTATAAACTTTTTCAACTATAATTCACTGCTCAAAAAAGACACATTTAAAAAGGTAAGTATGGAGTATGTTGGTCAGGTCAAGTCTTACCCTGACAACCAGCCTGGAGCATTCTGAGCTACAGCAGCCATTGTAGTGGTCTTTCCCCAGCCTGGTGGTCCCAACAGGAGGAGGCGCCTGGAGGATGACTGTTTCAAAGCTTCTTTCACATCATCTAGAAAGGCTTGCCTTAGAGTGTACTTCTTTGCTCTGAAAAAAAGTTAACTGTTAAAGATAATTGACAGAAAGTCAATTATCTTTTATCTGTATTCAATACAGAGATAAACAAAATATGAGATTTTAAAATTTCTTACAGGTCTATGCAGTGATTCTTGTGCCGCTGTATCTCCTCTTGTAACTGTACTCTTTGTATTTCTCTCCTCATCTTTTCAAAGGTTCCATGAATTTTAGAAGTCTTTATTACTCTAAGAAACATAAATGTGTAGTCTGTGAGTTTAGAAATTTCAAAAACGTGCTTTGTCTGTTCTATGAAAAGTAGGTCATCTGTCAGAATTATTATTTTACTTTTGTTGCTCCCCTGGCCTCTACAACAACATCAAATCAGAAATTTTGGGTTACCACTTTGACCTATAGTAGCCAAGTTTTACTTTGGTCCCTCCGCTGGCCTCTACAGACTAAAAATGACCAAGTCAATTTTAACCATTTTCAACCATTCAAGCCATTTTTTTAAACTTTTTATTATTTTAGGAAATTACAGACTACACCTTCTACTACACATGTTAAAAATTGTGATTAGTTAGTCATACTTGTTGATGGAGTTGATAACAGTGCGTTGAACATGACTACAGATGCGTTCAGTGTAGAAATGGTGCGACCGGTTGTGTTTTGGGTCCAGACCTGTCCGACCCCAGCCCACCTTACGCTCATATATGTTGGTGTGTCGCAGCTAAGAGAGAAAAAAAGTAGCATTTTCATTTATTTATGTCACAAATTCATTAACTATACTGTATGTTGATGATGGTCAATAATGTAATACCTGGCAATATTGTTAGATTTTCCACTTTTTTACAATAATATAATACAGTTTTAGAGTGACGACCAGTCTGAAGTTGGCTTTTATCCCACTTAAAATGAGCTGTTTATAAGGTCAGAATTTTTAAATAAAACACCAGCTCCCTCACATTATTCCCGATAAATTCACATTTTAGATAAATAGGCACTGTTTCAACCAATCTGAGAGCTCCTGTCCTGTGGATGTGTGTAAATGTAATAACTGTAGCCAATAACTTTATTACATTTTTGGAAGGTTATTACAATATTTGATTCATTACATTCCGATTTCAACACTATATTTACTTTCTCATGAACCCTCTCCATGAAGCCCTGATGCTCTGTGCTCAGAGTTGGGTCTATGTCAGTCTGTCCCTTCAGCAGGTCCACATAAAGAGCAGCGTGTTTGTTTTTCAGGTTGTACATCAGATCTGGGATAATTCTCTTATAACAGTGACAGTGGTCTTCTGGTGGAGCCTGGCCTATAGATCGCACCCCTGCCTCCACCTCCCAGTCAAGCACTATAACAAAAAGACAGTTAGGTGTAATCTGATTCTCAATTTCCCCTAAATTTCATCATTTTTGTGACTACTATGCATGTACAACTGTGTTTCTCAAACTTTTGACACCAAGAAAGTACCACCTCCAAGATCAAAAAGACTAAATCAGGACTAACCCACTCAGATCTAAACCAAAGGGTACAATTGTTATTAATGCAGAAAACGAGATTACTAAAAATTAGGTCTAAAGCAAGGACTAAACCAGCTCTAAACTAGGTCTAAAACAGGACAACCAAAACCAAACCAGGACTAAACCAGAACAAAAGCCAAACTAAACTAGAACTAAACCAGATCTA